>JAQQPU010015663.1:0-20933 GCA_029168905.1 Artemia sp. Kazakhstan ARC1039
TTTTTTTTTGTTGTAGTTGTTTTTGTTTTTGCTTTTTTGTTCGAATTGATAGGAATTCTGAAACCAGTTGGTAGTAGAAATTTCTTGATGACTAAAGTTTTTCTTCTAAAAGGTTTAATATTCTCAGGGTCTTAGCTTTTGACGGATAACATTAAACCTAAGGAAATTTATGTATTTGGAATCAGCGTATAAAGCAAATCATTTTTTATCTATTATTATTAAAATCCCGTTTTTAGAGTTATGGTTACTTTCAGACCAAGTTGCAATTTACTTTCACTTTGTTTCCCAAAAACTGTTTAAAATTCGGAATTTTTTTGTTGTAGTTGTTTTTTTTGTTCGACTTGATAGGAATTCTGAAACCAGTTGGTAGTGATATTTCTTGATGACTAAAGATTTTTGTTTATCTTCTAAAAGGCATAATATTCTCAGGGTCTTAGCTTTTGACGGATAGCATTAAACGTGAGGAAATTTATGTATTAGGAATCAGCGCACAAAGCCAATCATTTTCGAATTGATAGCAATTCTGAAACCAGTTGGTAGTTGAAATTTCTTGATGACTAATGATTTTTGTTTTTCTTCTAAAAGGCGTAATATTCTCAGGCTCTTAGCTTTTGACGGATAACATTAAACCTTAAAGAATTTATATATATGGAATCAGCGTACAAAGCCAATCATTTTTATGTATCTATTATTATTAAAATTCCATTTTTACAGTTATGGTTACTTTCGGGCCGAGTTGCAACTACTCTTTGTGTAACTAAAGCCTGGTAAAATGTGAATTATTTCGCTCCAAATTAGAACTGAAAGGGGTGTTTTAAAATACATATGAAAAAAAATTGATAAAGATTTTTTTTTCTTCTAAAGGTGTAATATTCTCAGACGGATGTGACCTCACTTAGTATTCTAACGGATCCTCTTGCTTTTCTGACAGATGTGCTGATGGAGCTTTTTCCCTGATTCTCTTTGTTCTGATTTTCAACCGATGTCAAATGGAGTCTGTTCTCCAATTCTATGCATAGAATAGATTCACATAATTAAAAAATAATTCATTACATCATGTACGGTGTGATCGATTCTGAATATATTGGCATAAAAAACACATCTTGTGGAATAATTTTGGAGTGTGTGTTTTTATTACTGGGTGAAGATCATAGAGAAATATACAATTACCATTGGGATGTTAGCAATAACTTGTTTGATTACAATAAACGCTTATGGAGTATTACGTTACGCCGTCTAAACGGACTAAAATTCTACGATAGAAAAATAAAACCATTCAATAAAAATGCTATAGAATTAAAGCATGTACGAGAGGAAGTCCATGAAATTTGCAACTTTTTGGAGTAAAAGCATTATACGTTAAAGGGAATGTCCCTACAGATAAGCTCATGATCCTAGAATGTGGCATTAATGTCCCCCTTTTTAACTTACAGGACTTTGGATGTGAAAAATATCCTAATGCGATTCATCGTCCCATTGATGAGGTGAGGTTTTTTATGCAATCGGTACCTGGAATGATACCATATGTGGACAGGTGTATTAGATATCCCCTAGTGCAAAATAAAGCACATCCCATTTCATGGGATCATCAAATGTGGATGAGTAACGATGAGCCTGATAATGATGAATGGTGATAACACTCACCATGATATCAACTCTCTAAAGGAGTAGTGATAGTCGAATAGGCCATTATGCGATACCAGTGAAAAAAATGTTGTTGTATAGGCCATTATGCGAAAATAGCGAAAAAATGTTATTAATATTATTATAAATGAAAACAAAAAAGTTATTTCAACTAATTTCTAAAAAATATATTAGAAGATGAAAAACCCCTAAAGTAGTTGACATGAGTAATGAATCATTGTGATAAGTGCTGTCTTTGAAAATAAACAAAAATGATTTTAGTTTCCTATGAGTAAAGTGCTTTCAAAAATGTATTTGAATTTGTTTATTAATAAAAAAATGTATACCATAAGGTCTTTAATCTACACTTTAGATCGTTTTGCCTAACATTGACAGACCACAAAGAAACGAATAGTGTTTTAAATTGATACAAGTCCCATTCAACAGTTGAAAATATCTGAATGCATTTAAGGTATATTATGAATGGCTTGCAAAAATCACAAAATACTACTACAACTACTACTAGTAACAACTCACTGCGCTTTAAAACCATCTGAGATAGTTACGGCTATTTTTCACCAGGAAAAATATCTGAATGCATTTAAGGTATAGTATTAATGGATTGCAAAAAAAACATGAAAAAAACTGAACTATAAAGCTTTTTGACAGTAAACTCTAATTTTTTGTAAGAAAATTATAGAAAATACATTTCTCTGGGTCAAATGTGAATCTTTGGTTAGAAAAAAGCTTAGTTTTGAAACAAAAATAAGCCATTTCCATAAAGAATGAACTATAAAACTTTTTGACCATAAACACTAGTTTTTGTAAGAAAATTATAGAAAATACATTTCTCTGGGTCAAATGTGAATCTTTGGTTAGAAAAACCTCAGCTTTGGAAGGAAAATATGTCATTTCCGTACAAAACTGAGCTATAAAGCTTTTGGATCGTAAACTCTAATTTTTTGTAAGAAAATTATAGAAAATACATTTATCTGGGTCAAATGTGAATCTTTGGTTAGAAAAAACCCCAGCTTTGGAACGAAAATAAGCCATTTCCATAAAAAAAAAACTATAAAACTTTTTGACCATAAACACTAGTTTTTGTAAGAAAATTATTGAAAATACATTTCTCTGGGTCAAATGTGAATCTTTGGTTAGAAAAAAGCTCAGTTTTGGAAGGAAAATATGTCATTTCTTTAAAAACGGAACTATAAAGCTTTTTGACCATAAACACTAGTTTTTGTAAGAAAATTATAGAAAATACATTTCTCTGGGTCAAATGTGAATTTTTGGTTAGAAAAAAGCTGAGCTTTGGAAAGAAAATAAACCATTTCCGCAAAATATGAACTATAAAGCATTTTTGATCGTAAACACAAGTTTTTGAAAGAAATTATAGAAAATACATTTCTCTAGGTCAAATGTGAATCTTTGGTTGGGTCAAATGTGATTCTTTGGTTAGAAAAAAGCTCAGCTTTGGAAGTAAAATATGTCATTTCCGTAAAAAAATGAACTACAAAGTTTTTTGACCGTAAACTCTAATTTTTTGTAAGAAAATTATAGAAAATACGTTTCGCTGGGTCAAATATTAATCTTTGGTTAGAAAAAAAGCCCAGCTTTGGAACGAAAATAAGCCATTTCCATACAAATGAACTATAAAACTTTTTGACCATAAACACTAGTTTTTGTAAGAAAATTATAGAAAATACATTTCTCTGGGTCAAATGTGAATGTTTGGTTAGAAAAAGCTCAGCTTTGGAAGGAAAATATGTAATTTCTGTAAAAAACTGAACTATAAAGCCTTTTGACCGTAAACACTAGTTTTTATAAGATAATTATAGAAAATACATTTCTCTAGATCAAATGTGAATCTTTGGTTAGAAAAAAGCCCAACTTTGGAACGAAAATAAGCCATTTCCATAAAAACTGAACTACAAAGATTTTTTACCGTAAACTCTATTTTTTGTACCAAAATTAAAGAAAATATATTTCTCTGCTTCAAATGTGAATCTTCGGACAGAAAAAGCCTAGGTTTGGATCGGAAAATAAGCCATTTCCGTAAAAACTGAACTATAAAGCTTTTTTGATCGTACACTCTAGTTTTTCTTTGTAAGAAAATGATAGAAAATACATATCTCTGGGCCAAATGTGAATCTTTGGTTGGAAAAAAGACCAGCCTTGGAACAAAAATAAACCATTTCCATAAAAAATGAACTAATAAGGGCTTTTGACTGTAAACTCTAATTTTTTTTAAGAAAATTATTGAAAATACATTTCTCTGGGTCAAATGTGAATCTTTGGTTAGAAAAAAGCTCAGTTTTGGAAGGAAAATATGTCAATTCTTTAAAAACTGAACTATAAAGCTTTTTGACCATAAACACTAGTTTTTGTAAGAAAATTATAGAAAATACATTTTTCTGGGTCAAATGTGAATTTTTGGTTAGAAAAAGCCAAGCTTTGGAAAGAAAATAAACCATTTCCGCAAAATATGAACTATAAAGCTTTTTTGATCGTAAACACAAGTTTTTGAAAGAAATTATAGAAAATACATTTCTCTAGGTCAAATGTGAGTCTTTGGTTGGGTCAAATGTGATTCTTTGGTTAGAAAAAAGCTCAGCTTTGGAAGAATAATATGTTATTTCCGTAAAAAACTGAACTATAAAGTTTTTTGACCGTGAACTCTAATTTTTTGTAAGAAAATTATAGAAAATACGTTTCCCTGGGTCAAATATGAATCTTTGGTTAGAAAAAAAGCCCAGCTTTGGAACGAAAATAAGCCATTTCCATACAAATGAACTATAAAACGTTTTGACCATAAACACTGGTTTTTGTAAGAAAATTATAGAAAATACATTTTTCTGGGTCAAATGTGAATCTTTGGTTAGAAAAACCTCAGCTTTGGAAGGAAAATATGTCTTTTCCGTAAAAAACTGAGCTGTAAAGCTTTTTGATCGTAAACTCTAATTTTTTGTAAGAAAACTATAGAAAATATATTTCTCTGGGTCAAATGTGAATCTTTGGTTAGAAAAAAGCCCAGCTTTGGAACGAAAATAAGCCATTTCCATAAAAATGAACTATAAAGCTTTTTGACCATAAACACTAGTTTTTGTAATAAAATTATTGAAAATACATTTCTCTGGGTCAAATGGGAATCTTTGGTTAGAAAAAAGCTCAGTTTTGGAAGGAAAATATGTCATTTCTTTAAAAACTGAACTATAAAGCTTTTTGACCCTAAACACTAGTTTTTGTAAGAAAATTATAGAAAATACATTTCTCTGGGTCAAATGTGAATTTTTGGTTAGATAAAAGCCGAACTTTGGAAAGAAAATAAACCATTTCCGCAAAATATGAACTATAAAGCTTTTTTGATCGTAAACACAAGTTTTTGAAAGAAATTATAGAAAATACATTACTCTAGGTCAAATGTGAATCTTTGGTTGGGTCAAACGTGATTCTTTGGTTAGAAAAAAGCTCAACTTTGGAAGGAAAATATGTCATTTCCGTAAAAAACTGAACTATAAAGTTTTTTGACCGTAAACTCTAATTTTTTGTAAGAAAATTATAGAAAATACGTTTCTCTTGGTCAAATATGAATCTTTGGTTAGAAAAAAAGCCCAGCGTTGGAACGAAAATAAGCCATTTCCATACAAATGAACTATAAAACTTTTTGACCATAAACACTAGTTTTCGTAAGAAAATTATAGAAAATACATTTCTCTGGGTCAAATGTGAATCTTTGGTTAGAAAAAGCTCAGCTTTGGAAGGAAAATATGTAATTTCTGTAAAAAACTGAACTATAAAGCCTTTTGACCGTAAACACTAGTTTTTATAAGATAATTATAGAAAATACATTTCTCTGGGTCAAATGTGAATCTTTGGTTAGAAAAAAGCCCAACTTTGGAACGAAAATAAGCCATTTCCATAAAAACTGAACTACAAAGATTTTTTACCGTAAACTCTATTTCTTGTACCAAAATTAAAGAAAATATACTTCTCTGCTTCAAATGTGAATCTTCGGACAGAAAAAGCCTAGGTTTGGATCGGAAAATAAGCCATTTCTTTAAAAACTGAACTATAAAGCTTTTTTGATCGTACACTCTAGTTTTTCTTTGTAAGAAAATGATAGAAAATACATTTCTTTGGGTCAAATGTGAATCTTTGGTTGGAAAAAAGACCAGCCTTGGAACAAAAATAAGTCATTTCCATAAAAAATGAACTAATAAGGGTTTTTGACTGTAAACTCTAATTTTTTGTAAGAAAATTATTGAAAATACATTTCTCTGGGTTAAATGTGAATCTTTGGTTAGAAAAAAGCCTAGCTTTGGATCAAAAATAAGTAATTTCAATAAAAAATGAACTATAAAGCTTGTTTGAGCGTAAACACTAGTTTTTGTAAGAAAATTATAGAAAAAACATTTCTCTGGATCAAATGTGTATCTTTGAATAAAGCTCACTGCACCCCAAAACCATCTGAGGTAGTCAGGGCTATTTTTTTGCGGAGTGAGAGAGATAAAAATACATACAAATACGTAGATTTAGACACAAAAACCGAGAAAGACATGGAGTGTATACCGCGACAGAATTCTTGTACAAAAACTAGAGTTACGGTCAAAAAATCTATATAGTTCAATTTTAATGGAAATGGCTTATTTTCGTTCCAAAGTTGGGCTGTTTTCTAACCAAAGATTCACATTTGACCCAGAAAAATGTATTTTCTATAATTTTCTTACAAAAACTGGTGTTTCTGGTCAAAAAGCTTTATAGTTAATTTTTATGGAAATGGCTTATTTTCATCCGTAAACACTTTTTGACCATAAACACTAGTTTTTGTAAGAAATTATAAAAAATATATTTCTCTAGGTCAAATGTGAATCTTTGGTTGGGTCAAATATGAATCTTTGGTTAGAAAAAAGCTCAGCTTTGGAAGGAAAATATGTAATTAGAGTTTACAGTAAAAAACCCTTATTAGTTCATTTTTTATGGAAATGGCTTATTTTCGTTCCAAGGCTGGTCTTTTTTCTAACCAAAGATTCACATTTGACCAAGAGAAATGTATTTTCCATAATTTTCTTACAAAAAAAACTAGAGTTTACGATAAAAAAATCTTTATAGTTCAGTTTTTATGGAAATGGCTTATTTTCGTTCCAAAGTTGGTCTTTTTTCTGACCCAAGATTCTCATTTGACCGAGAAAAATGTATTTTCTATAATTTCTTACAAAAACTAGTGTTTTCGGTCAGAAAAGCTTTATGGTTAATATTTTACGAAAATTGTTTATTTTCATTCCAAAGCTCGGATTTTTTCTAACCAAAAATTCACATTTGACTCAGAAAAATGTATTTTCTATAATTTTCTGTCAAAAACTAGTGTTTACGGTCAAAAACCTTTATAGTTCAGTTTTTCACAGAAATGAAATATTTTCCTTCCAAAGCTGAACTTTTTTCTAACCAAAGATTCAAATTTGACCCAGAGAAATGTATTTTCTATAATTTTCTTTCAAAAACTAGTGTTTATGGTCAAAAAGCTTTATAGTTCATTTTTATGGAAATGGCTTATTTTCGTTCCAAAGCTGCTCTTTTTTTCTAACCAAAGATTCACATTTGACCTGAGAAACGTATTTCCTATAATTTTCTTACAAAAAATTAGAGTTTACGGTCATAAAGCTTTATAGTTCAGTCTTTTACGGAAATGACATATTTTCTTTCCAAAGCTGAGCTTTTTTCTAACCAAAGATTCACATTTGACCCAACCAATGATTCAGATTTGACCTAGAGAAATGTATTTTCTATAATTCTTTACAAAAACTAGTGGTTACGGTCAAAAAATCTTTATAGTTCATGTTTTGCGGAAATGGTTTATTTTCGTTCTAAAGCTAGGCTTTTTTCTAGCAAAAAATTCACATTTGACCCAGAGAAATGTATTTTCTATAATTTTCTTACAAAAACTAGTGTTTACGGTCAAAAAGCTTTATAGTTCAGTTTTTACAGAAATGACATATTTTCCTTCCAAAGCTGAGCTTTTTTCTAACCAAAGATTCACATTTGACCCAGAGAAATGTATTTTATATAATTTTCTTACGAAAACTAGTGTTTATGGTCAAAAAGCTTTATAGTTCATTTTTATGGAAATGGCTTATTTTCGTTCCAAAGCTGGGCTTTTTTCTAACCAAAGATTCACATTTGACCCAGCGAAATGTATTTTTTATAATTTTCTTACAAAAAATTAGAGTTTACGGTCAAAAAGCTTTATGCTTTTTTTTCATATTTTTTTTGCAATTCATTAATACTATACCTTAAATGCATTCAGATATTTTTTCTTATGAAACATAGCCGTGACTAACTCAAGTGGTTTTGGAGCGCAGTGAGTTGTTACTAGTAGAAGTAGTAGTAGAATTTTCGTGTTTTTTGCAAGCCATTCATAATATACCTTAAATGCATTCAGATATTTTCAACTGTTGAATGGGACAGGTATCAATTTAAATCACCATTCAGATCGTTTCTTTGTGGTATGTGAATGTTAGGCAAAACGATCTAAAGTGTAGAATAAAGACCTTATTGTATACATTTTTTTTTGAAGATACAAATTCAAATACATTTTTTAAAGCACTTTACTCATAAGAAACTAAAATCATTTTCGTTTATTTTCAAAGACAGCACTTATCACAATGGTTCATTACTCATGTCAACTACGAAAGGGGTTTTACATCTTCTAATATAATTTTTAAAAATTATTTGAAATCACTTTTTGTTTTCATTTATAATAATATCGATAACATTTTTTTCACTATTTTGGCATAATGCCCTATACAACAACTTTTTTTCACTATTATCGCATAATGACCTATACAACTATCACTACACCTTTAGAGAGTTGATACCATGGGGAGTGTTATCACCACTTATCATTATCAGGCTCATCGTTACTAATCCACATTTGATGATCCCATGAAATTGGATGTGCTTTATTTTGCACTAGGGGATTTCTAATACACCTGTCCACATATGGTATCATTTCAGGTACCCATTGCATAAGAAACCTCACCTGATCTACGGGACGATGAATGGCATTGGGATATTTTTCACATCCAAAGTCCTCTAAGTTAAAAAGGGAGATATTAATGTCACATTCTAGGATCATGAGCTTATCGGTAGGGACATTCCCTTTAACGTTTAAAGCTTTTAATCCAAAAAAGTTGCAAATTTCACAGACTTCCTCTTGTACATGCTTTAATTCTATAGCATTTTTACTAAAATGTTTTATTTTTCTATCGTAGAATCCTAGTCCGTTTATACGGCGTAACGTAGTACTCCATAAGCGTTTATCATAATCAAACCAGTTATAGTTAACATCCCAATGGTAATTGTATATTTCTCCACCCAGTAATAAAAACAGATCTTCTCTCAGTAATAAAACCACAAACTCGAAAATTACTCCACAAGATGAGTTTTTTATGCCAATATATTCAGAATCAATCACAGCGTAAATGATTTTTTTTTATAATTATGTGACTCTATTCTATGCATAGAATTGGAGAACAAAATCCATTTGACATCGGTTGAAAATCAGAACAAAGAGAGTCAGGGAAAAAGCACCATCAGCACATCTGTCAGAAAAGCAAGAGGATCCGTTAGGACACTGAGTGAGGTCACATTCGTCTGAGAGTATTACACCTTTAGAAGAAAAAATCTTTATCATTTTTTTATATGTAACTTAAAGCACCCCTTTCAGTTCTAATTTGGAGCGAAATAATTCACATTTTACCAGGCTTTATTTACACAAAGAGTAGTTGCAACTCGGCCCAAAGTAACCATAACTCTAAAAACGAAATTTTATTAATAATAGATACATAAAATTGATTGGCTTTGTGCGCTGATTCCAAATACATAAATTTCTTTAGGTTTAATGTTATCCGTCAAAAGCTAAGAGCCTGAGAATATTACGCCTTTTAGAAGAAACACAAAAATCTTTAGTCATCAAGAAATTTCAACTACCAACTTGTTTCAGAATTGCTATCAAGTCGATAAAAAAACAAAAAAACAACAACTACAACAAAAAAAAACAATTTTAAACAGTTATTCGGAAACAAAGTGAAAGTAAAGTGCAACTCGGGCCGAAAGTAACCATAACTCTAAAAACGGAATTTTAATAATAATAGATACTTAAAAATAATTGGCTTTGTGCGCTGATTCTAAATACATAAATTTCCTTAGGTTTATTGCTATCCGTCAAAAGCTAAGATCCTGAGAATATTATGCCTTTTAGAAGAAAAACAAAAATCTTTAGTCATCAAGAAATTTCAACTACCAACTGGTTTCAGAATTCCTATCAAGTCGAACAAAAAAAAAACTACAACAAAAAAAATTCCCAATTTTAAACAGTTTTTGGGAAACAAAGTGAAAGTAAAGTGCAACTCGGTCCGAAAGTAACCATAACTCTAAAAACGGGATTATAATAGAAATAGATATAAAAAAAGATTAGCTTTATACGCTGATTCCAAATACATAAATTTGTTTAGGTTTAATGATATCAGTCAAAAGCTAAGACCCTGAGAATATTATACTTTTTAGAAGAATAAGAAAAATCTTTAGTCATCAAGAAATTTCAACTACCAACTGGTTTCAGAATTTCTATCTAGTCAAACAAACAAAAAACGAAAACAACTACAACAAAAAAAAACAATTTTAAACAGTTTTGGGGGAACAAAGTGAAAGTAAAGTGCAACTCAGCCCGAAAGTAACCATAATTATAAAAACGGAATTTTCATAATAATAGATACATAAAAATGATTGGCTTTGTACACTGATTCCAAATACTTAAATTTCCTAAGGTTTAATGTTATCCGTCAAAAGCTTATACCCTGAGAATATTAAGCCTTTTAGAAGAAAAACAAAAATCTTTTGTCATCAAGAAATTTCAACTACCAACTGGTTTCAGAATTCCTATAAGTCGAACAAACAAAAAAGAAAACAACTACAACAACAAAAAAACAATTTTAAACAGTTTTTTGGAAACAAAGTGAAAGTAAAGTGCAAATCGGCCCGAAAGTAACCATAACTCTAAAAACGGAATTTTATTAATAATAGATACATAAAAATGATTGGTTTTGTACGCTGATTCCAAATACATAAATTTCCTTAGGTTTAATGTTATCCGTCAAAAGCTAAGACCCTGAAAGTATTAAGCCTTTTGGAAGAAAAACAAAAATCTTCAGTCATCAAGAAATTTCAACTACCAACTGGTTTCAGAATTCTTATCAAGTCGAACAAAAAAAAAACGAAACAACTTTTGGCTGTATATCAATTCTGAGTTCAGCCTACTATTCTTTAATTAGCAACTCCCTTAATGATATAACTCAATGAATATCCATAGATATCCAAAATTAATACAAAACTTAAATTTCTTTGCAAGAAAATATTTTGAATACGATTTGACTGTGTATCAATTCTGAGTTTAGCCTACTATTGTTTAATTAGCAACTTCCTTAATGATATAACTCAGAATATCCATAGATATCCAAAATTAATACAAAACTTAAATTTCTATCCAAGAAAATATTTTGAATACGATTTTAATATCAACTTTTTAGTATACTATAACGTTAGGCCCTATTTTAAATTGACAACATTGTTCAAACACCACTTGTGTATTATACAGACCACATCGGAGAGGTAAAGCTAGGTTAACTCATGAAGTCTTTCTATCATCGTTAGCCATTTTCATAGATTGATGTTGTTTCAAATTTATAACAAATTATCTGAGTTAACAACCCCTTCGGGGTTACCTTAACTGCTAATCAGTTTAAAATTTAACCCTTTTCCTCCATCTTCATATGATCCAATTCGCAATTGTTATCTAGCTCTGTTTTTTCCTTATTATTCAATTAATATCGTTCGTATAGTCCAATTCGCAAATGCTATATCCTTTTTTCTCCACCTTCATACGATCTAATCACTAATTAGAATCATTCATGCTCCTATTATTCATACATTAATTAATATCGTTCATAGAGTCCAATTCGCAAATGTTAAACCTTTTTTTTGCAAATAGAGTTATTTCTTTCGATAAATGATTCAACAGCATATTGGCATCAATTCTAGATATGTGGCATTTTTAATCAAACTACTCTCGAGTTAAGGCAATTGTCCAAAAAATAGGTGTTGCCTCAAAAACCCGTCTGATGGCAGGGGCTACTCAATCTCTTTGAAAAGGTGTAGAGGTCCCGTAGAATAGCATGGGAAGGAACATAAACCAAGCAAATTACATAAGTACATGCGAGGGGATACTCACTCTCTTTGAAAAGGTGTAGATCTGTACGCAAATAGCATGGAGATTCCTAGTGCTGTACGCAAATAGCATTGAGATTCCTAGTGCTGTACACAAAGTATAATGTGCTACTTTACTGATGTGTATGACTAAACTTAATGAAATTTAAATATTTGAAATCAGCATAAGAAGTCAATTCGTTTGATATATCTATTGGTTTCAAAATTTCGTTTTTTAAGAGTTTCAGTTACTATTGAGCCGGGTCGCTCCTTACTTACAGTAAGGTTTGTTGTTACATTCGTTACAACGAACTGTTTGATTTCTAGCTTGTGCTATAGACAGCATATTTGGCTTAGAAATAATGTTCATGGGCTGGCCAGAATTTACCAGTAGGCCCACTGGTCCCGGGCCTAGGACTGGTATGCTGTAATTTATCGTCAAAGTGTCAGATGCGCTCCGCCACAGCACTGCCTATTCGCAGAAAACTGATCTTAAAACGATAAAGGAATTCCGAGGCCACTTATAAACTGTCAGATGTTTCCCAAGAATGGCAGCTGAGGGTTCGGTATCATCTCTCTCTTTCATTACTTTCATTACTTACGCCCATCAGCTGTGTTTTGTTTAGTACTTCCACTATTCCGGAATTTTCGGGGGATATCCCCGAAAACCTGCAAACTATATTGCAAGAATTTAGCGGCAAAACCGCTTGGGACTAGAAGCGTCAAAGCTTGAGATCCGGCCCTTTTCATGAGCATATATGAATTAGTAGATTTTCCTATATTCTATCCTAGTTACCTTTCAATCCATTTCTTTGCTCCATATCCAAATTCGATTGAACATCAGAGCCTCTGATCCTATTTATCTGCCTCTATGACTGTGTGGACCGAAACTGATGTAGCGATAGAACTGATTAGCACCGCGACTATAGTGCACAGTACATGGTTCCTAAATGGCGAGTGAAATAATAGATGGTACCGCTGTATTTTCATGGGCAGGCCAGGATTTACCAGTAGGCCCACTAGTACCGGGCCTAGGACCGGACTGCTGTAATTTAAAGTCAAAGTGTCAGATGCACTCCACCACTGCACTGCCTATTCGCAAAAAACTGATTTTAAAACAACAAAGGAATTCCGTGGCCACTTATAAACTGTCAGATGTCTCCCAAGAATGGCAGCTGAGGGTTCGGTATCATCTCTCTCTTTCATTACTTTCATTACTTACGCCCATCAGCTGTGTTTTGTTTAGTGCTTTCACAATTCCGGAATTTTCGGGGGATATCCCCGACAACTTGCAAACTATATTGCAAAAACTTAGCGGCTAAACCGCTTTGGACTAGAAGCGTCAAAGCTTGAAATCCGGCCCTATTTATGAGCGTATATGAATTAGTAGATTTTCCTATAGTCTATCCTAGTTACGAAAAAATCCATTTCTTTGCTCCATATCCAAATTCGATTGAACATCAGAGCCTCTGATCCTATTTATCTGCCTTTATGACTCTGTGCACCGAAACTGATGTAGCGATAGTTCAAGTTAAAAATGGTTTTTAATTAAAAAAAAAATATATAAAAATACACTTAACTCAGTTCCTTGTGCATTGTTGTATGTTTGGGCCCGTGATAATGGCAAACTCTAAATACAGCGTGGCCTCCTGTCCTCTCCAATTTCCACCCCGAACCGCCATCAAATAACAATAAATTTAAAACAACTTCTCCTCCGCTCACACCCCTTGAAGTATCAAACTAAAATATAATAATTAATAATAATATCAAAAAATTCTAAACATAATAATAATAAAATAAATCTAATAAATAAAATTTTAACCTATTAGATATTTTTCACATTCTTTTTAAATGAGCCGAGAGACCTATATGACTTCAGCTCTTGCGGAAGTGCATTCTACTCTCTAGCACACGCAATTCTAGGAGAAAATTCTGACCTTGCTGTCGGTATCAGTGGTATATAAATGTCTGATGAAGATCGTGTATTTAAACTATGGATTTGTGATGCTAGTGTGAATAAGTCTTTAAATGGTGATTAAACTAGATGAAACTTATATATTTGAAATCAGAATTAAAATTTGATTCTTTTGATGTATTTATTGGTATCAAAATTCCGTTTTTTAGAGTTTTGGTTACCATTGAGCCGGGTCGCTCCTTACATACAGTTCGTTACCACGAACTGTTTGATGGGAGTGTTCCTGAAAAATATTTAAAGAAAAAAACGGTACAAGATAGTCTGTAAAGTGATGCCATTGATAGTCTGTTCGGTGCTGAGCCTAATATTTGAAGTGCTTTATTGTGAAGTGAGTTCTGTCTCTGTAAATGTGTCTTGAAATTAGATTGTAGAACTGTAGAACAATATTGAATGTGAGGCTTGATAACTGCATTGTAAATCAGGATCAGTATTTTTTATAGGGAAATGGTGACTGAGTTTTCTCAAGATTCCAAGGTTCCTTTAAAGCTTCGTCTCGACACTTGCTATGTGACGTCTGAACGAAAGGTTTTGGTCGATTAAAACCCCTAGGTAACGAACATGTCCTTTTTCTGGTCTCTTGATAAGTCCACGAGAGGTTTCAATACCAATCACATCAGGAACCAGCGAATCTATACGTGAAAAAAATAAAACACTCGATTTGTCAATGTTGATGATTAAACGATTTGCGTCCATCCACAGGTACGTTTCTTCAAGAATGTCTTGCAGCTTCGTTTTGAGAGATTTGATGTTCCATTCTGAGTTTGCCATAAGTGAATCATCCACAAATGCCGTTAGTTCGTCCTCGGCTTCTACTATAGACCCCGGCGTCGTTTGTGGGTGACATAGTTTGCAGCAATAATGGCTACGAATTGCAGGAGTCAGTACTTGCTGAAGACCATCTACTTGAACAAGAAACAATACCGGTCACAATTTAGAGCCCTGTGGCACCCCCCAGCTAACTACGACATCATTTGTATGGTCATTTCCTGTGTACATTCAACGATTTTCCAAGTAAGACTTAAACCAATCTACGACTTGGCCACGAACTCCAATATGATCCAGCTTTCCTGGTAATATTTCGTGGTGCATACTAACAAACGCTTTCTTAATATTTAGAAGCACTGCTGCACATAAAGCACCCGAATCTAGGATTCTGTTTACAAATAAACTTAGTGAAGTAAGGGCGTCTTCGGTTGAATGGCCAGCCCTAAACCTGAATTGGCGGCAAACCCGAATTGGCGGCAATAGAACTGAATAGTACCGCGACTTTAGTGCACAGTACGTGGTTCCTAAATGGCGAGTGAAATAATAGATGGTACCACTGTATAGGTAATTACACCCTTGAAATAGTATCTGCTTGTCATAAGAGATAGCAAATGCCAATTAATATCTTTGAATGGGAGCCGGAGTTTTCGTCAAGGAAAATCTCCCCCCCCCCCCTCCGCGGAAAATTTATCCCAGAAAATCCCTCTCCCCACGGGAAATTCTCCCCTGATAAATCCCCCCCTCCCATCCAAATTTTTCCACACACAAAATTGAGCAGCCACAGAGAAAGTACAAAATAGGTATCTCGAAATGTCGATCAGGTGTTCTAAAAGGTAACAGATGGACTAGGTATCACAAACAGTTTCAGGACAGGAATTTTCTGGAGGAAGGGGGTTTCTACGGGAAACCTTCTCCGCAAAGGATTTTTCGAGGTTGGTGGATTTCCCGCGGGGGTAGAAAAGTACGAAAGTACAGCCACAGAGAAAGTACAAAATAGGTATCTCAAAATGCCGATGAGGTGTTTTAAAGGGTAACAGAAGGACAAGATATTACAAACAGTTTCAGGACAGGAATTTTCTGGAGGGGGGGGGGTTTCTACGGGAAAAATTCTTCGCAGAGGATTTTCCGGGGGTGGAGGATTTCCCGTGAGGGTTGAATTTTCATAAGGAGAACGCCTGGATCCCCCCTTGAACAGGCGTTTTTTTTCTTCTTCTTTTTTCTTGGTATTGGATTAAAATTATAGAACCCATGTCAAATGTGAGCTTTCGATCAGAAGGTCTCAAGCAGTTTTGGAAAGATTATCACTAGAAGTTGTAACTTTCCATCTTGTTTATTCGATGTCCGTGAGCACAAATATAAAAGCGTACCAAAGGATCTGAGTTTTCTAAAGTTAAATTTTTGAGTAGGCCCGTTATTTTTCACTGGGTGATATTCAATTAATGCAGACTATTAGATAGCTCTGATAGGAATAAAGAACAAATAACCAAACATCAAATATATTCTTAAAGCATAAATTTCAGACAAGATAATTTTTGGAAGAAACTTTAAGTTCTAACTGAAAATGATAAGTCTTTTCAAGCAAAAACAACATATAGCGTCCCTACGTAAATCCTATTTCAATTAATCTTAATCCATGCCTATTTACCTTAGTTCTGCCCTAGGATAGATGGATGATGGACTATTTATCAACAAGTCAAATAGTGTTATACAATTCTGAAAAAGACTTATTCCAGCTTTGCCTCTCAATCAGATTATCTGTTTTGGCTTCTTTTCTTTTCCAATTAACCATGGCTCTATGCTTTTTCATCTCCGTCCACCAAGTTGATTTTAATTCCTCAATTAAAAGGAAAATTGACTTAAGTCCTTCTAACTAACTTTTGGGAAAAAAAACACTTCTTTGAATTCATCCAATTTTTTACTTTCTAGTCATGTTATTTATTCTGGGCTGCCTCCCATTGTAGTATAATATTTGCAGGCATGAATAAATCAGTCTGAGGTAGTAGGCACAAAAAAGCTTGTGCAGGACATTGACTATTGTTGATAGGAACATCTCCAAGTGCTGAAAATCTTGCTGTGACTTAAATTGACCTGGATTAACGTAAAGCCTCAATTCATCTGGAGGTCCTGGGAACTTCTTGCTGTTTGGATATATGTTTTAGGCTCGTAGGTTCTAGGCTTAGCTATATGGTCAAGCATCTTGTGTGAGACTGAGAAGGAGTTATTAGCCCTTATCCTGCACCGGCTGGACCCATTGCCTTACTTGAGGCTATAATAATTTCAACGATGTAAAAATAGGGAAGTTTCAACATGGAATGTTACGATGTTGAAAGACAACTATCGTATTAACATTTTGACTGGCGAATTCAGACAGTTTTAGCTGAACTTCTAAGGATTTTCAGAAACCCTACTCTCAGGGTTGAAAGAAATACGAAAATATATGCTATATAAAATCAGAACTGGAGCTTGCTACTGGTGATCTAGATGTCTCTGACTTCTGATAATCAGAATATCTATTTCTCTGATGATTAGAAGACCACAATTCAAAATTTTTGAAAAATAGGGACCGAGCAATATAAATATACTATCGAGATGTATCGTCCAGTCCCCTTCAGAGTTAAATTCCTAACTGTGATAATTTTAAAACAGTTAAATCAGACAGATTTTAGTTACTAGATGTCAGTAACTGATGTACAGATGTCAGTAACAGTACAGATGTCAGATGTCAGATTTTATCTACCGGATAGTCAGTCTTCGTCAAATTCTATAAAATTGTTAAAATTGTAAAATTGGCATTTCCATGAAGGAGCTTTAACACATCTTGATTATGCATATGCCGTTGATTTCATGTCTTACTTTTTTTTAAATAAATCCAATAAATTGTCAGTGAAAATGATTTTAAGTAACTTTACTTAATCTATCCAAGATCAAACATATGATCATTCTGGAATGGTTCCAGACAGTTTAAGTTCAATCAATGGGGGAAAGATAAAAGAAGGGCACTCCTTCAATTACTAAAATTGGAGCGTCAGGAGCAATCTAATCTCATACTTCTGCAACATGGTAGGTGTACCTTGGGCTTTGAAAATCTCTTAAGACAAAATGAAGAGAGAAGGAAGGTCCAAATCTACAATGTCATGGTCCTAGCTTTTTTCCTATACTTAGGTCTAGCCAATAAAAGCTTCTTAGATCCATCATCTGAAAATTATCTAACACAACTGCACGATGTGTAATGTTGGTACTTTGTCTCTAAGGCAGAATATTTAATTTTGTTACCAGAAAAAAAATTTAGGGATAACTCACTTATCTATAATATTGTCAATGTCTACATAGAGATTTATGTAGAGAATTCTACATGACCCAGAGATTTGACGACACTATCAGCCGAAGATCCATATATTTCCAGCCTTTGACTCCTTAGAAGAAGAGAAAGGTCTGACCTTGAAGTCATTCGAGATTCAAAAGTATGGAAGACATTTGAGCCACAAATGAGTTGCTCTAGTTGAGCTCGTTTCTCAAGACAAGGACCGTTGGAAGGAAAGCGACCTATATTTGCTGAGTGCTTCAATTAGCCTTGAGGTTGCTTGAATTTGCTTTAAAATTAATTGCCAACAGGAGTCTCAATTACTCCTTTTCTCTTTCCCCATCTTTAATCATCCCGTGATCATTCGCTTTACCTTTTTAGTAGCTACCTGAAAAATTAAAGCAGCTACGGCGGACTGGTCCTGTTTTGTTTTACCTCGGTGCACATACAGTAAGGTGTGATCAGAAGCTCTTTTTTCCATATTTACTTCTTTGTATAAACAAGTTACTTTTATTTTGCCTGTCATAAAATGACGCACATATGATTTTTACTAACATGTTACTTTTATTACAATCATCTGGCACTTTAGGACAATCATCTGAAGGAATCCCTCAGGAAATATTCCATAAAGATGGAACCAGTCTTAAGAACCCAGAGGAAATTTGTGAAGAATTTGCTAACCATTTTTCGAAAGTTGGATGGAGAGTGAAAGAGTTGATTATAAGCAAACCAGGCGACCAGGCTTGTCAAATTACCTTCGTAAGGAGTTGGAAATCTCTTTAAATCTACCCCAAGCTCAGGCATCTAAGGTTCGAAACATACTCAATGGTATGAAAGGTTGGCTTCTGGCTCTGATATTCTTTCAATTAGAGTAATAAAAACATTTTGGGAATTGATTGCTCCAATTTTTGTTTCATTAATAAATCAGTGTCTAAAAGAGGGAGTGTTTCCGAGCTGTTTTAAATCACCAAAAGTTATACCAATACATAAAGAAGAGAATACTGGTAATTTTGAAAATTATAGACCAATTTCGATTTAACCCATTATGTCTAGGAAACTGGAAAATTTTTTTCAGTCAGAATTTATCAGTACCTGGAAGACCAGAGACTATTTACTCCCACACAACTGGGATTCCGTCACGATCGCACTACTGAGCAAGCAAATAAATATTTGACTAGCATTATTAATATGGCCTTAGATAATGGATATAAAATGACAACTGTATTTTTAGATATTGTAAAGGCTTTTGATACGGTCAGTCATGATATTCTGTTAATGAAGTGTGAAACTTTTGGGGAAAGTGGTCCAGCTCATTCGTTTTTACGTTCTTTTTGTCTTGTAGAAAAATAACATGTTCAAATTGGTAATATGAGTTCTGATGACAATTGTATTGAGTGTGGAGTTTCCCGGGGTTTGGTACTTGGACCCTTGTTATTTTTGATCTTTGTAAATGATTTTCCACAGTCAGTAAGTAAACTGGAAACAAGAATGAGTGAGATCGTTAAAAAGGATAGTGCGGCTACAGTGCCTGTGTTTGCTGATGATACATCTTTAGGGATCGAAAAATCAGAGAGGTTGCTCCTAGGCAGTCTAAGAGAATCGCGAAAGGAAGTTTCAAGATGGCTGAGAGTGAATCAGCTAAAGGTGAACCGCACTAAGAGTAATTTTCTCACATTTTTAGTCCATTGAATTATTACCTATGGACACAGCATATAGCATATGGAGATGGTATGATTGCTCGTCAATAGGCAGTAAGGTATCTTTGCATTACTCTAGATAAGACACTCAATTTCCAACCCCATATAAAAAATTTTATCCCGGATTTTATCACGTAATTTGGGGATGATTCGTAAACGTGCTCGTAGGAGAAAAAAAGACATCTGCGATTTTGAAGTTTCATTATTGGGTAGCTTTGAGAGCAAGTTATAGCAAAGGAAAGCGTGATTACTATCCTCAGGGATTTACCACTAGTTTCATCTTTTACCTGGCGGGAAGGTCCCTCTGTGATTCTTAGTAAACTTTGGGGAAATTCTTATAGACGGGCTTTTCTAATTTTTTCACAATTTATATTCATATAAAAGTTTTCTAGACTTGAATTTGGATATTAAAAGCACATATTAAATCACTCAAAACTCAAAAAAAAACTTTTAAATCGTAGTTTTTGGCTAAAGAGACAAACAAAGTTAAAACCTCGAAAGATTTTTTCATCGAGATGGCAACCCTATCTAAATAGCTAACCCACATTAAAAATCTTAATTTTGGGAACAAACTGGTCAGTTTTTGGAATTTTTCTTTCTCAAATTAGTTCACCACTCACAAGGGTTTTCATTCTATCAAGGCTCCTAGCATCACCTCTTCTAATTCTCAAATTTTTCTATTTAGCAGTGTTATGTCTTACCCTGGGTGGTGTATTTGACACTCGAAAGCCGAATGATCCCTCCACTATGCTCAAATACTGCCTCCGTGGTAAAACTAAATGGGCAGTCATGATTGTACACAATGAGTCGAAATTGGACTTTGAGCGCTTTCTATTTTCAACTTAATAATTTAACTTTTGGAATCAGACATCTTTTAAGCTACAGAAGAAGTATATTTCAAGTTCTAAAGGTTTATTCGTTCATTTTGGATGCTTATTAAAACACTTTAAACGTGAAAGTCTTTCCTAGATGTTTTAGACAGACTTGTTAAAGTACGGTAGTTTTACCATATAAAAATGAGTGTTTCTAATGCTAGCTTTGGATATAATTGCTGATAAGTTTCACGGTCATCCGTTTGAATTTCACATACATATAGATTGATTGGCCTGAGATATCCTCTTCTTTGACAGCCCATGTTCTTTAATTTCAAAATGTTTACCAAGAAGCTGCTGGCACCTCTATGAAAAAGTTAGCTATCGTTATCGTAGTATACCTAAGGCGGCAGCTCTTTTGTAGAGCAAAGAGCCGGACATACATGGTTCTAGCCTCATCCTTCGCTAGCTCGGTTTACCATGGCAAGAGCTTTGGGTATTTC
>JAQQPU010015665.1:9329-20931 GCA_029168905.1 Artemia sp. Kazakhstan ARC1039
AAAAAAATTATTCACTCTGATACTTAGATTTTGTCAGTGTTACCCCATGTATCTGACATTAGATTTTGATACAGAATTTCATCACTCTGACACTTAGGTTTTGATAATGTTAACCGACATATCTGGTAAAGAATCTATTGACACACGTTGATAAAGAAACTATTCGCTCTGATACTTAGATTCTATCAATTTTATCCTGATCTATCCGACAAAAGGTGTTGATAAAGAATTTATTCATTCTGATACTTAGGTTTTCTCCATGTTAACCTATCTATCCGGCATATGATGTATGCAAATTCCTTTTCTTACAACCCCGATGTTTCAATAGACATTATAAACATTTGATTTGCTACCATACTCTATAAATAATGAACACATAACAATGTAATGTATAATATATTTTTAATGAAATAATGTCATGTAGGATATTAATACAAAAAATATATTATTATGCATTGTTAGTATCAACGAACAACTTTGGACATTTTGAATCTGTTTCATAAAATAGTTCCCCATGTTCTCTCTTGATTTTGTAGCTATTGTCTTCTCTTAGTTCGTAATCAGTAGAATAATCATTGTTCCATTTTGAGTCATACACAAATTTTACTGGTGTGTCACTGACAGGTTCAATATACGTTTCGTCTTTGGTATTATTTGGTTCATTGACTGTTTGATCAATGATGGTAGGAGCGTTTGCTGGCACTTTGTTTTTAATCAATTCATCTTAATATTCCTTAGTGATCTTTTCTACCAATACCCTTTTTATTTTTCCAGCAATTTAACTGTCTATTGCAACATTATATTTACACAGGTAACAGCTCCGGCACGAAGACAAGATATGGTTTATGATATTAGTAAAAGAGTAGGCCTTTCTTGTTTTGACCTTCCGTTGAATGCTAATACCCGAAAGCTGACGATAGGATGTATCAGTAGGTAATGTGTTACCTGCAACAGTAGCAAGGAGTAGTATTCTATCATCAACGATTATTTTTATGTTGGCATTATCTTTGAGTGTAATCATCTCCGGAGAACTCAATCTCGCATATCCACCAACATAAGAGTTGAATTTTTTTTGATACTCCAAAAGAATTTAATTCCTTACTGTCATGACAATACTCGCATACGTTTCCGATAGTGCTACCACTTGTACTTGTTTCATAGTTCAAATACTTCTCCATGTCAGCATTCAGTGCTACAATAACACTATCATGTGAATACACTTTCTTAAAATACTTCATTTTCACTTTTTTAAAGATATGAATTATGTGTTTATCCTTCCACTTCGTAAAAATACTGACTTAATAAATGCAGTAAACTAGGTAGTGTCGATAACCCTTTATAGAGTACCAGTGGAAAAACCACATCGTGTCTATGAGCAAGCATAGAGTGCGATTGGTAGAGCCGCAAGCATATTTCACGTCATTTTAAGATACGTAAAAAAAGTTGAATAATTTCTAAGTGCATAAAAAAATTCAGTCCAAAAAAAGTGCTACTGCAAACGTTATTTTTCTAATAGTAATAGTCACGAATAAAATATCTATATAATTCTCATTTTAAATTTGTAAAACATTAAATGTGAATTTCTTATGCTTTAAGTATATTTTATCACATTCGAAGACATGTAAAAAAAAAGTTAAAAAAATATATCATGTTAAAAACAGTAAAAAAAATGGGCGGAGGGAGCCCCAAAAAGTTGGATAGAAGAAGGGGCCCCTTGGAGGTTGGGGGTGAGGGGTCTTTGGAAGTTGAGGTTCTTGGTGGCTAGGGTTATTGATGATTGTGATCCTTGATGCTTCAAACCTATAATTAGCTCACTACTTGATTTCTAAGGATTTCTAAGGATGGTTCTGAATTTCTTTATTAAAATTCCTTTCTTGGCATCTACATCGCTATTAGTATCAACTTTTTAGTATACTATAATGTTAGAGCATATTTTATATTGAAAACACTGTTCAAACGGTACTTGTATATTATACAGAACACATCCGAGAAGATATGTTAGGTCAAGTCGCAAGGTCATCTTTTCATCGGTAATCATTTCCATAGATTGATTAGTATCAACTCTTTAGTATACTACAATGTTAGATCATATTTTTTATTGACAACACCGTTCAAATAGTACTTGTGTAATATACAGAACACATCCGAGAAGTTAGGCTAGGTCAAGTCACAATGTCATCTTGTCATCAGTAACCATTTCCATAAATTGATACTAACAATGCTATTCCAAATTTATAATAAATTGCCTATGAGTTAACAACCCCTTCGGGCTTACCTTAACTGGTACTCTGTTTAACCCTTTTTTACCACCTTCATACAATCGAATCACCAATTAAGATCACTCTCACCCCTATTATTCAATCAACGATTAAGATCATTCATTGTAGAGTTATCCAAATGCTAAACCTTTTTTCGTGAATTGAGTTAGTTTACGCAGTGATACAACTTTTCATCATTCACCGTTCTGTAATTATCCCATGATGCATTCTTAACTAAAGCCGATGAGATGCTTTTAAGCTAGAGGTTATCAATCTCTTTGACAGGTTGTGACTCATAAAGATGTCCGACTTGCCTGTATCGCTAGTAGAAACATTATTTTATAGTAAAAAAAACCTTTTATACTAGTCAAGTTATCGTACACAGAGTATCGTTAGTAGAAATATATCTGATTGGCCCAGAAAATGGGTGTTGGCACTGAAACCTGTCTGCTTGCATTATAAAATCTTTCCCCTGGTTCCAAATATAACGTGTTTGCTCGCATTATAGGTCCATAATATAGAGGGATTGGTCGCTTTATACCATCTAGTTTTGTATAGCAATATAGCTTACTACTACAGCGACACCAAATACAAAGTAATACATATATGGATAGTAATAATACAGAAAAGCAGAAGTCAAGTGTATTTGCATGCAAGCAAAATTTCAAATACAACACTTGAGTGGTTAAAGACACACTGCTAAATCTTTCTTACCCTGCAATGGGCAAAAATATGAATCTAGCTGAATTAAAAAGTCAAAACATAGCTTTCACTGTGATTTGAACGTATGTGTTAAGTTTCCAAGGTTATCCCAGAAATAAATTTAATTTCTGAAAAAGGTTCAGGCCAAATTGTATAATTTTAAATAGGAAAAGGTGGCCGCCAATGCAATCGTTTTATCAAAATTTAATTTGAGAAATGTAAAAAAATACAAACTATCATCAAATTTGCTATAATATAACAAAATATTAATTTATGCTGCAAACTTGGTTGTTTTTAGAGTCAAAGCACTTGAAATAATTTCTATCTGATTTTTTTTCAATAATCTGTGAATATTTCGTTTAAAACATTAGTTAACGTAAATGTTTTCCAAATTAATTTTTAAAAGAAATTAAAAAGCGATTTTAAAACCTATAATGAGCAAAATATAGTTGATAATCCAAAAAAAAACGAACAGAAATCACCACAAATGAATAAATGAAACCAAAAACAAATAGAATAGAATAAATTGCAAAGTAACACTTAAAAAGAAGAAAAGTTATCACAAATACGAACTGGGATATCATACCCTCAGAACCGTTCCAGGCTGAAACGCCAGTTGAGTCTTGTTTGAAACAATACGTACTTTATCATACATTGGATGAGACTTCCCTTCAGAAGTCCCTCATTGCTAAAAAAAAAATGAAATAGAATAATGCATGCAGAACAAATTAAAAAGACCAATATAAAAAAGAAATAAGAAGAACTACTTAATTTAGGGTATCCATATCTAGCTGGGACAATTGCTTGCGTAGTTTTAGTAGAGTGCTAAGTTATACTTTTATAGCACTATGTTCCTTCCCGTGCTATTCTATAGCACTATGTTCCTTCCTATGTTATATTATGGGACCTCTACACCTTTTAAAAGAGAATGAGTACCCCCTCACACCTATGTTATACTTCTATAGCGCTATGTTTCTTCCTATGCTATTCTAAGGGTTTATGTTCCTTCCATGGTGTTCAAGGATGATTTACTCCTCTCTCTCTCTATCCCACTCCATTTGTCATTGCTAGCTCAGTTTCATTGTGGCAGTGAGAGTGTCAACACATGAAAAAATGTTCCATACATGTCCACTATTCATGTACACACTGGGCAGCTGGTCATCATGTGAGAATTGCACAATGATTGATGAGTATGATGAAAAGTGTAGATTATGCAACCCGTGTAAATTGCATAGAGGATATGCTGTACAAATTAAAGGTTGTAATTCCTGTCTTGAAGAGGTGTGTGACTCTCATTCTAGAGGGCACCTATGCTCGAATTGCCACTATGATAAATGTATTCAGTGGGAGAATACATATCCTGGTATGATTGGAAAGAATCCTAAGCGTGATTTTAGTTTATTGCTAAGAGATTGGTATCGTCGTGGTTTTAGATTGTTCTGGGAGGAGGAGCCGGGTCAGCGATTCAACTGTTGGAACAACAAAAGAATTTGGTTTCTACTTCATCGTTTTGAAGACAATGGCTACTACGATTATAAGCCCACTGATTTTTATTTTGCTGTGACGGAATGTTATTCGCCACTTGAGGACACTGTTTGTGATATTGTTTCAAATAAGCAAATTGAAACATGTGAATTCTATAAAATGAATGAGAATAGTATCATTGACTATACAAAGAGATATGACAAGAGTGAAGTTACACTCGATTGTAGAAAATGAGACCCTGACATTGCAGCACATCAGGATCAGTATACTGTGAATTTAGATAATCTACCTACATTAGTTGTTATCGACAAATACCTATATCTAGTAGAAGATGAAATCTAAAGACTAGAAAAGTCGTTTTTTATCATGTAAATACATTTTTCATTTATTAATAAACAATTTCACATACATTTTTATAAAATTTTATTCGTAGGGTACTAAAATCAATATTAAACACGCTTGTAAGTATATTTTCCACTAGAAAGTCGTTTAATCGAGGTAAGTCAACGTAAATGTTGAGAAACTGTTTATAGGTATAACCACGACATCTGAAAATGAAAAAGAGTAGTGCATGAAAGTCACATGTCTTAGTCGTTAAATCCTGTACTCTCCTTTGATTTTGAATGATAGTTTTCCCACTGTTTTCAAGAAAGTATCTGATGTATGGAGTGTAGAATTTATACGATAGGCCAAGAGGATCAAAATTCAATATTCTTCGCTGTTTGAAAGATGCATAGCCAATGGCCTGTCTTCAAAGTCGATGGACTGCTATTAACAATGATTAGGGTATTTTTAACACTTGGGATTTTTTCGATGAAGTCCGATGGTATGCAATAGGACTTGTACTGGGACATGTATGGATCCATATTAAATACGTTGATTATTTGGTTTGTGTTCATGGTGCTAGGTCTAGTAGAACACTGCCATCGGGTGTGATCTCCCAATAGGTTTCAAATTGACTCAATGATATTACCGTGATACTCTCAGTCAAAGCATCGGCAAATGTGCACTCTAAACGTACATTCCCTGTTCGTACTATGCTCATATCCTGGGTCCCCTACAAGTCCAAAACAATTACACCATGATTTTTTGAAAACATTGAATCGGTTATTCCATTTTCAAATAGTTGAGAGTCATGATCTAAGGGATTGCATGGTTAACTCGTACAGAGTTCTATAGGATTTTTGTCAAATGATAGAGTGTACAGTGGAATACCATTCACTTTGCGCACAAGGCTAGATAGACCGAAAAATTAAAATCATGGGGGGATTCAGTCCAGGATCCAACAGCTCTACCACTCTTCACAAAGGCCAAAGCCAATTTTGATGGGATTTCTCCATTAATAAATGATGAATCGGTATAGCTACGAGAGCCGGTGGCAATATGACGTTTATTGGTGATTGTATGGGGTACAAGAAGTTTAATGTTGTTGCCATTGGCTCTTAGCTTTTCCACTGCCAATGCAACAGAGCTCATAACCTGTTGTTTTCGGACGTGGAGAATTGCCGATGTGATAATGACATTTGCATCGTTTACTTTGTTCACGATATGAGTGGGGTATTAGATTTCCAATTTTCGATACAATTGAATCCAATTCCCCCTTCTTTAATTGTGTTCCATTAGCAGCAGCAGAATCCTGAGGAGATGATTTTTTTTTGTGATCAATACCACTGGCCTTCGCACGATAGGGCTTATGTTTGTCCACTCGGTGACGTGCATCTTGAAGTAAAAGCAGTTTTTGATCATCCTCAATATTCTCGTTGTCAATGAATTTACTCAGATTGTCCTCAAAGTGTTCCACGGGTTAGAGAGCGATTTCTATTGGAGTCAATTTATAGGGTTTGGCCATTCTCTAGAGAAAACTGTTTACAAGTCCTGCAATTATCGGTAGTAAAAGTGTGAAAAAGCTACCACCCGCCTGAAGAAGACGTTTCCTTTTAAAATTCTTTCCTTTGCTTTTAGAGGCCAATGTACGTACAATGGAACGATGTTGCTTTGCCTGTTGCTTAACTACTTCTGGCAGTTGAACATTGCCCTCAGTCAAATTTAAACAAAGTTCAGATTTAGATTAATGAAATCATTGTCAATACCATGTTTGAGTATGGCTTTCCTAAGTGGGGGTTTTGAAGTGCTTAGAACTAAAAATAAATGTCTATTTTCATGTAGTTTCTTCAGTGTCATGATAGCAACTAATAGGTCTTTTTACTGTTCACGGGGAGATATACTGTAATTTCATTGTCAAAAATATCTGTGACTACACGCAAATCCTCGGGTGTATTTTTATTAAGATCCAATAGGATGTAGCCGTAGGGTTTATTAGTTGCCTGATTGTACGCTGAGAGCAGAAATTTGGGGGCGCCTGGATATATTTGTTTATTGAGAGTTATTAGCGAGCTAGAATCACGAACAACTCTGTAGATGATATAGTAGGTGCAGTTCAATGCAAGTGTTCGCATACATTTGCTCTGATGAAAGATATTGTGTAGAACCAGAGTAATGAAAATCTGTTCATGATGAGAGCGAACGGTGAACAATTGCAGCATATCCTGGGACCATTGTTCAATAGATTCAGCCAGATCGTCAATAATCAGCCAAGAGTTTGGTTCAATAATGTTGAAAACCTCAAGTCCCCCTATGAATTGTATCAGCACCAATCCCGCCGTGCCAATTGCTTTTATTTTATCGTATGACTCCTGCCAAATACTGTAACAATAGTGGATTTTTTTTCGGCTTTTCCCTAAACATTTTATCACAATTTTTAATTATTTTAGTTAAGAGTGTTGTTTTGCCTAACATTGACGGGCCACACAGAAACGATCTGAATGGTGTTTTACATTGAAACATGTTCCCTTCAACAGTTCACCTAGACAACTAACTGTAGACTATAGTCGTCTAACGACTAAATAATTTCCCTATTACTAGTCCGTTCAAGAATAATAATGAGAAGAAGAACAAAATCAATAAAGAATCATATGTCTTGTATTATAAAAAAACAGCACTTTACAGAAAACAAAGAAAAATACACTTAAGATTTTTTTATAATTTATTTATAATAAAACAAAAACATTTATTTAAAAAATGTACTAGAAAAAGCACTTTAATAAATATACTTTATTTATAAAAGAATACAACATTTAATGGAAAAAAATACACTTTGAATAATATCACTTTTTTACATTATTTTTTTTTTAATTTGAATGCAACATGTATATTTACAAAAAAAATCTGCTTTAAGTAAAAAAAAAAGATAACTTTGGTAGTGACGGCGCGCCCCCCGCTGGCGGCCGGCCGGGCCGGCGAAAAAATTAAAATCATGGGGGGATTCAGTCCAGGATCCAACAGCACTGCCACTCTTCACAAAGGCTGGGATTTCTGGGATTTCTTGATGGGATTTCTCCATTGATAAATGATGAATCGGTATAGCTACGAGAACCAGTGGCAATGTGACGTTGATTGGTGATTGTATGGTTGACAAGAAGTTTAATGTTGTTGCCATTGGCTCTTAGCTTTTCCACTGCCAATGCAACAGAGCTCATAACCTGTTGTTTTTGGACGTGGAGAATTGCCGATGTGATAATGACATTTGCAGCGGGTGCTGCAGGAAGTGTTTTTCTCAAAATGAAATTCGACGGGCTAGTTGCAACTTTATGTCAATCTTGACATTGGGGGGTAACCATTGGGATATATTGAATATCTTATGATTTAATTTTCCAACCAGATGATACTCCTGGGTCACTGCAGTAGTCAACTCACCGTCAGTATCAACACCTGATCGGTATTCATAGCCCAATGATTGTCCTCTCAACTCCTTGTATGCCTTTGGTGTCATCATCATAAATTGTATGTAACTTGCATAGTTGGATAAGTTACTGCTAGTGCTCACCAATGGTCCATTAATAAATACATTAATTTGTTTGAACAGATTGTGTAGAATACAGTTTTCGTAGGAGAGACCATCGGCAGCAGTTGGAGTTGTATTATCTGACTTTTTCTTCACCGCAACATTTAAATCAATAAATGTTGATGACAAATCAATGAAATAGTCTTCATTGGAAAATATTTGAAAGTGTATATTTTCCGAGAGGGGTTGCTTGGGGTGAAATTGTTCATAGTAGCCATACTTGATACTGACATCAACATTTTCAGCATTGAACAGATTCAATGAGGAACTGATTGATGGATGCGATTCCTTGTGGGGGAGATAAGTCATCTTAAGAGAAGAAATCCTTCTTTGATCTAACAATCTTTTTCTTTTTCTTCTTCTACTTATTGGTCTTCGTTGTTTTATTTCTCAAAGTCCTTGCTGATGTCCTTCGCTTCCCACCTGGGTAGAGACTGATGAGTGAATGAGGCGCACGCATCCTTTTCAAGCCCTTCCCATTTTGCTGAGATTTTAATTGCTCACCAACGGCTCTTGCTGAAGATCTAATATTTTCCTTAACACTCTCGTTGAAATTCTTACCCGACCCCCAGTCCTATAGTCTTGAGGCAGCAAAATTTGATGCAGCAGGTACAAGATATTTTCTGGCAAGGGGTAGTGCAGAACGAAATAGCCTAGCAAACCAGCTACCAAGACCATAGCAAGACATTGTAGTACGCCCCTTGTAGTAGTCTAATCCATTGCCTATTTGACGTGGACTCAGAGCCCCAACATAGCAATCGATATCGGGACAGAGAAATGGAATTCTTCTATTGTTTATTTTAGGTGGTGCTGGTGACGTCGACGATGGGTCGAGAATGACATTTAATCACTGCTAAACCTTTTGTAATTGCTAGAGGATCACCCAATTCACTTCTTAGTGTTAACTGACAGAGTTCCAAATACGAAGTGTTTACAGGAACATACTGAAGATGCTTTATATTATAGTGATGAACAAGTTCATGGGTTGTTTTTCGTTCAAGAACACGTAGGAGGAGAACATTTGAATTACCGACTCTCGACGTTTCCACAAAGGATGCATAGAGAAATATGCATGAGTCCGAGGTGAAACCAGGTGGATAGTCAGCAAAAATAACTTGATCCATCCCATAAACGGTGCCAGCGTTTTTCCCATTGATCATATTCTGTTTAAAGCCAAGAATGTCTCTCAGATTATCATTGAGAATAATCATTTCAGTGTCAACAGGTGAGGTAATGTAAATTCTATTGTGTTCCATTGAATAATTAAAATGGAATGTTTTATTCCTACGATATGAGATTTTTCTATTGATTGTACAACACAAATCTGTCATATTATCATATTCAATATATTTCAATTTGACATATGGATATTCGCTAGATTTAAGTTCTTCAACCCATTCATACTCGACAAAGAGTGACCAATCGAATGGTATAAATTTTATGTCATACACACTATCCTTTATCAGGATGTCATAGGTATTTTTGAGAATACAGTCGACAAGAGCCACTTCATACTTTCCGTCATCGAATTTGATGGCGGGGGAGAGTTTCGTCCAAAAATCACTTGTTTTATTCAAGTCTTTGTAGAGAGGATCAGAAAAGTTGGACATAAAAGTTACATAGAAATCATTGGGTATTGTTAATATCTTCAACACTGATCCAAGAATCAAAATCAGAGTTGTATCCTAGCCACCGAACAAGTAACTGTTTCCTACCCCTGTGAGTATGAGTCTTTAATATCTTTTCAATTTGATAGATTTCACTATTATTTTTAACTTTTTGTAGGTCATAGTCATAAAAGCCACCGAGAATCTCTTTATCTTTGGTATCGCGCAAACGATAAGTTATGTGTTTATTGTCTAGGATTTTTGCCACTTTAAAAAGTTCTGTGGACCACCAGTAATTACCCTTTTCAAAAACATTAGTTGTTCTATTAATTCGAACAGTATCACCAACATTGAATTTTTTCTTCTTGACACTCGTTTCATTGGAATATTGTTTAAGAAAGGTATCAATTGTATCATGATCAGAATGATGAACTTCCGTTGGGGTTGAATTGGACAATTATCGATGAGGTCGTTGATTATAAATCAACATGATTTTATCTAAATCATGAATAAAAGCAGATGTATTTTTCAATGTACTATATCTTGAAATTAAAAGTCGAATAGTTCTTATCAATCGTTCGGCTAATGCAGCCTTTATAGGGCTATGACTATGATAGAGCAGCGTATTATATTTCGCTAGTTCTTTTGCAATATGAGGATTAACAAATTCACTACCGCTATCCGTTTGAATTTTCTTATACGAATCCTGTTCGAGAATACTTTCAACGGCCTGAACAACTTCAACACCTCTCTTTGACCGCAATGGAATGGTATATGCATAGCGACTAAAAACACTGATTGCAAGTAGAATGTACTTGTACGGTGTATTGTGGCGTCTTTGAATCTCATCTAGAGTTAGAAGATCTGCTTGCATTATATGCAATGGGAAAAAGGCTTTCAGTTTTCGATAATGATTAGCACGAAGCCTATGATTTCTATGCAGAGTTTAACTTGATTCATTTTGTAGATAGTCTTGTACAATTTTAGCGTGAACACCAGTGACTTTGGAAAGAGTGGTTGGGGAACTTAAACTCCCCACTTCACCAATATTTGCATAAACACATTTCAGAACTTCAACCATTTTGAACGTAAACGTGTAGTTTAACGTCGGCTACCCTTTTGTATACTGGTTGTTGGTGGTGGTGGTGGTGACGTTGACTTGATAAGTCTTCGCTATTGTCTAGCTATCAGTGGTGTGGTGCTCCTCCTTATTGTCAAGTTTCCACTAAGTGTGCTAGTATTTTCTAAAATTGATTTAAAATCTTCTTCTTCCTCTTCATGTTCATATTTCAATGGGGTTGAGGGTGCATGTTCATTTAATTTTTTTAGAATTTTCCTATTGCTAATAAGGCTTTTGGGGAAGTTTAATGTATTTAGAAAGTTGTATAGATGAGCGTCAAATGATAATAGTCCTTTACCATTTGTAACCATATCATAGATTAAATCAAGTAGATTATAGCTCTTGCCTTGAATTATAATCTCTTTCCCATTGCTATCAACTTGAATTTGATCTTGACCACTTTCCATGAGATATGTTATGAGTCGTTTACTTTGTTCACGATATGAGTGGGGCATTAGATTTCCAATTTTCGATACAATTGAATCCAATTCCTCCTTCTTTAATTGTGTTCCAGCAGCAGCAGCAGCAG
>JAQQPU010015666.1:0-14636 GCA_029168905.1 Artemia sp. Kazakhstan ARC1039
AAAAAAACACATTGTGCCCACATCGTTCTTTACTCAGGCAGTGCTAGCGCGCTGCCTATGATAATAAACTGATTACACACAGGAAAAAGCCTACGGCTTTTTCTTCTTTTAAATAGTAAGAGACGAGTCTCAAATAATCAAGTAGCTAGCTAATTCCAAAGGTATGCAATTTTTGTTATTCCAATGATCGTTTTTTATTGTAAAATTTGTTATTTCAGTGATCGTCTTTTAATGTACTTACTGTAACGTCAATATAATGAATAGTAAATTGTTCATTTTTGGCTTTGAAGACTCTTCGAGTAATGCGATATAACTCTTCAATCGTGTCGCATTCTATGACACATGCTTTTCCATTATCATTTTGCAATGGTGCTCCTCTGGGTCCGCATGAGTGAGAATCTGTAAAATAGTATTTTTCATCATAATGCATAAGACCCAGTGATTTAGAGTATGCAACTATTATTCCAGCATTATGTTCTCTAAATAATTTTTTTAAAGCCGCCAATAATGTAATTCCTAATTCTCCATTATTTATAGAATCCAATAAGCTTCCGCTGCACAACCAATTATCGTCATAATTTAGGGAAAATACTGCGTCATACATTAGAAAATCGTCCTTGATGACATCTAAATTTTTCAATACCAAATAGCCACTAGGAGGAATCGGAAAAACTCTTGGATTTCTATTATTATTATTTTCACGTATGAGAGCATAAATAGTATCCCCTTCAATCATGTTTCTGTTCAGAATATTTTTATTCCATTGCCTTGGAGGTATAATAGCAGCTCGGACAATATTTGCGAGTACCATGGCAAAGCATTGGCTGCCTGCGTATCCAGAGAGAAATATATTATCTTCTGCTTGATTCCAGTCAGCATGTATAATTCTTGATACCTTTCTATTACTATCAAGAGTAACATATGCACTTGCTGGTGCATTTGCATTATTAGCATTTTTGTGTTGTTCTTGACGATCTTGGGCCGGTTGAATGACACGAAATATATCATTGTGATCAAGTTTCGCATTAATATTTAATTTTTTCTCTTTTGTTGACACCACCGGTCCGACACTAGTTATCCTTTTCTTATGTTTGGGATAAATTTCTATTAATAAGGGTTCTTCAACTGAAGGGCTTCTCATTCTTTTTCTGGGACCTCCAACAATGGAAATTTTTTTTCCTTGAGTCTGTTGTCCTTTAGAGTTTACTTCATTTGTTATACATACTTCATCTGGTGTACCTCTGAGTTGCCTTTCTGGGAACTCAAACAATGGAAGATCTGTTCTATAAATTTGTCTCAAACGGTTGTACTCAATTAAAGCATCAACATCGCAATAAATCTTTGTCTTATCAAATTCTACTAGATGTAAACCTGCACTAGTGGTCACACGGGAAAGAGCAACGTACAACATACCTGGACCGAAGCAACAATTACCTGCGTCAACAATTGAACACTGTAAACTTAGTCCTTGGGACTTGTGTATTGTAATGGCAAAGGCCAGTTGAAGAGGAAACTGTCTTCGCGTAAAAAAGACTTGCTTCAAAACTTCAAAGCGCACGGTTTCTCTGCCAATTTCAACCGGAAGTTCCAGTCCATCAAATTTTACAAGAACTCCAATTATTTCTCCGTTTGGTAGCAACTTGAAGCTTGTTACTGTTCCCATTGATCCATTTACTAGCCCCTTAGCAACACAAATATTTCTTTGGAGCATTACACGTGCACCTACTGCAAGTAACAAGCTCATGAAAGAACCGGTTGTTCTTTTTTTGTCGTTGCCAAAGTTTAAAACAGTGTTTGCTGCTTTCTGTTCGATTCGTTTGTCGTCAACAACTGAAGAGAGTCGATCAACTGCAGAAAGTTTAACGTAGTCTGAGCAGCTTTTTGTAAGAAGTAAATCGTTAACTACCATACAATTTTCATTGGTGGGCATAAGAATGACAGGTCTATTTCCCTCTTCATACAATTTTGAGTAAAGATCTATTATTTCGTCATTTGAAGCTCTGTAGGAGTTCCCAATTTTTCTCTTGTAAAGACTATTCAAATTTTCACCAGTGCAAAACCCCTGTCTAATTTCAGCAAGTGTATTAGCATAACTCTTATCCATCTTTTGTCTCACATTTATGGTTAGTTCCTCATACTCAAATAGATGCCAGAGGTTAAAAGTACCAACTGATCCGATCCTGTTTTTTACCTCTAGTCGTGTGAGAGGCATATAAGGAGGATTACCACTTACTGGTCTTAATTGAAGAAAATCTCCCAAAAATACGCAGTTAGCATTACCCATTGGCAAATCAACTGCCAATATTTCTGATAGTCTTAAATGAATGTAGGTTAAAAGAAGAGACGAAACCATACTAATTTCATCAATAATAAAAAGTCTTGTCTCCTTAAGTGTCTTTCTCAAAGTAAGAAGTTTTTCAGTGGAGAGAGGTGTGTATTTTGTGGTGTTTTCCTGATCAATAGCTAAACTTAAACAACTATGTATTGTTAAACCATTTATGCTATGTGCAGCAATACCAGTAGGTGCCATAACTACAACGGGACAATCTTCATTCTTGAACTTGTTGCAAAGTAGTCTTCTCACGACACTGATAACCCTAGATTTTCCTGTACCCCCACATCCAGATACAATCAACTTCAAAGATGTTGCACCATTGCGCGTGGTAACTGAGTCTAAAATTTTGTCAACAACTCTCTTTTGATCAATATTGAGCGACTCATAATCATTTTTCAACCTGTCTTCGGTGTCACCATTTAAAATCTGTTTGTTTGCGTCTAACAAATCCTCCATAGCATCTGCTGCTCTGTCAATGACTCCTCCCTGAATTGCATTTTCTGGGTCATCTTCAATGTTTTCATCAATATTTTCTGCCTTCAGAATTTCTTTTGCACGTTCTCGGACCCTTTCTTCAAATTCTATATCGCTTTTCCTCTTAACAACAAATTTTTCGTGGTAAGCTACCATGTCGGGATAGTTTACACTTTCAACACAGTAGGTTTCGTAGTTGCTATTTCCACTGACTACTAGTTCATTTTCATCTCTCCAAGGTTTAAACAATTTTAAAAGATCTCCATAGTAAGCATTTTTCTTCTCGTCAGTTTCAAATGGGTTTACCTTTCTGTGCTGTATGATATACGGTTTAAAAAGCCTTTTTCTGAGGTAGAAGGACCCGTCAGTTAACATCATATTATCATCAGTACCATTACGCTCCCGTTCATACCAAGACAATAACTGAAAAAGACTGATATTTTCCATATGTTCCGGTCTTTTAGGGTAGGTATCAATAACCCAGTGGGCAATGTACAAATCACTACTCTGTGGATCGTTTTTAGCAAGCTTTTCAAGCTCCTCATACCTTCTCAGTGTCCTCTTCACCTCGCTCTTTTTCGCAAGGTCAATATATCTAAATTGCCTAGAAATACTATACAATTTAGTACCAAGAAGCCTATCAGCAGCTTCAACTGCTCCAACTTGACGGGTTTTTATGGACTTCAACAAGTAGGACATAGTTCGTTGACCAAGACTTTTGCATGCATTATTTACTTCCTCCCACATTGCTTCTATTTCGACACTCTCTGCTTTTGTCATGTAATCGGTAATGTAATACGGTAATTTAGAGCCCAAATGGCCAATATATTGAACATCAATGTTTGCTTGATTAGCAATAAGTAACGCAGGAGAATAGTCATTTATATAACGCTCGTCATCTCTTCGAAGCAGATGATATATTCTTTTTCTTGGCTTTTTACGGTTTGTACCATGAGCCAAGCAGTCAAGGATGTCATATAATTCTGTTCGTTCCTTTGTAGGACGAGGAAAGCCAAACTTACAATACGTAACCCATCTTCCTCTTTTTCTCTTATACTTTCTTTGACAGTATGTATTACAGCGGTGCACTTGATGGTCTTTGACCAGTTTGTGAAGAGTTGGACTAGTCAATCTATTTGGTATTTCACAAGTTATAATACTATTGATATACTGAATCACTTCAGACGCTGTTGATTTCCCAATAATAGGAGCATTTTCAATCCACAACACACAGTGTACATGAGGCGCACCTCGTTTCTGATACTCGATACGCCAGAAATGATCCTTAATTTTACCAAACAAAGGATTTGTCTTTGAACAAATTAGCTCATTAAATATAGGTGTCCATTTTTGGTCAAAGTGCATGGAAACTGCAATTGGATCTAGACACGTCAACTCTGCTGGGGTCATTTTTGCCACACCAGGTAAGTTCTTATGGACAGTCCGTAAATAGTCAATAAATTCAGGAGAGTACCACTCAGCACATGAAACTGTCAGAAACAAAGTCGGTGGACCCAATTGCTCAATCATTGACTTTACTTTATAGGAAAGAGATTGAAAATACTGCTGAGATCCTCTGATTTTTGATTGAACAGAAAACAAAGTCGCTTCCATCTCTCCATCACGGGAATGAAGCCTGTCTATAAATTGACGAGCATTTTGATTTGGTTTCACAGTCCGCAACATATGACCAACGCTATTACACATGTAAGAGAATTCTTGCAATTGGAAGCTGTGAAAAAGAAACTGTTTGTCAAGACGAAACTTAGTATGTCTGCTAAGAAGCCTTGATTTAAAATATTCTGCATTCCTAATCCGAAATGGTCTTGCCTTGTCACGCAAGCCATATTTGCCTTTCGGGAAAAGATTTGGAAACACTTTTAGATCAAGTTCTTCCTGAAATAAGTCTTCGCTCTCACCTTTTAGTTTCTTGATTTGAAATTGGTCAGTATAAAGATCTTTCATTTGCTTAAAATCTTCAATGAAGTCTTTTGGAACCGCTGAATTGAGAGGCTGGACAGAAAAATGTTCAACCAATGTAGATTTTGCGCTTTCTGTCAGTTTCTGAAGGATTGCAGCTTCAGGTATTTCAGGTAAATTATCAACACCAACCGCTTTTTCAGCAAGACGGGCTTCAAGTATTTTTTTTAAATCTTCTAGGGTGTATGCATGTATTGTTTTATAGAGACTGTTGTTCTCTCTTAACCACAACAGTGCTTCATGGACTTTTCTCAGATCTATTAGTGCAGTCCAAACATTCTTAGTGTAAGTAGGCTGACCATTGACAATGACTACAAAACTATCAATGTTAAGAAGTTTTTCAGGCTGAATATCTGCATTTGCTTGCACATCAACAGGTAGATATACTATTCTCCCCTTAAGAGCGTCAACAAGTTCTGTTCTAGGTCTCTTCAATGCAGTTACTTGCCCTAATCTGACGATCGTAAGACAAGGCATTACAAATCGAATCATTGCCATTTCAAAATTATTTAAACACTTTATACATTCCGGTGTACAGTCTATATGAAGGTTATTTAATACTGATCGGACATTCTCCTGACTTTTCAACATTTTCCCAGCACAGTAATCACAGACAAAGAATGAATCTATGACATCCTCTTTCCAACCTGTACATTGAATTAGTTGTTCTCTGTCATCTTTGGGTATGTCCTGTTGTAGGTGTTCTAAAATCGTGGCCATCATTACATCAAAACCTTTCTTATTTGAAAGGGATCTTAGACTCTTCAATTGGTATTTTGTCTTTATCTGCTCACAACTGTCACAATGCATTGTGGGGTATACATCCCTAATGTTAGCTACCTTATCAAGGCTCTCACCAAATAATTTTATTATTGTATTTTCATCCACAGAAACTCTAATATTGCTATCACCGTAAATGAAGTCTTGACTATTATTACGACAGAGTCTACTTGACACTTCTTCTATGTAATGACTTAGTTCCTTGTACGAGCCCTCGACTTTTAGTAGATTAATATGTTGTATAATCTTACATTTTGATACTGCCTTATATACGCTATTAATGAAACAGTTCAAGACAGGAAAATGTGGAGCTAGTGCCCTTAGAGAACGCAAATAGCTCTGACATCCCTCATTTGGGCTACAGTAAAACGAATGCCCATGCTTTCTTGTGTCCCTGTAATTGATTTCACAATAATCCAAGCCGCCAAGGTAGAAATTAACCACTTTGTCAGTTGAAAATTTTAATGCTATATTATTTTCAAGGATATCAAAAAGAATTTGACATAATTCAATATCCATCGGATAGAGCTTGCAGATATCAGGGTGACATTGCCAAGTAACCTGCTGCCCAATTTTTGGTTTTGAATGTTTACTCAGATTGTTATAGGTGACTTCAGCCATCATAATTTCCTTGTCAGATCTAGATTCAGAGCATTCTTCAATAGTTGTCTCGTACTTTTCAGGACAGTTTGTTCTACTATACAGAGAATTTTTTGCCAAATATTCAGTAGAACTAAAAGAACTGTTTAAAACACAGTTAGAAATGCTTTTTTCTTGAGTCGGTGTTCCAGGAATTTGTTCTAAATCATTAGTCTTACAAACACATTTACTAATAACCCTAACAGGCTCGTTTTCGCCATAATTGAAAAACATTGCTTTTCCTTCGCTGTTGATAGGTATGCTTGTATATATGTTTTTATTGCTGCTACATAAACTGCAATTGCTCCTTCCAAAATTAATATACGAATTTTCAAAGAAGTACGCCTCCGTATATTCACTGTGTTGTCGAACATTTTCCATTGCATCTATATACTGTTCCGCAGTTGCCAATCCATACCTTGGAAGCTTTTCGTTAAACTGACAACATTTCTTTTGGATATTACTATGAAGCTTTGCCAAAGAATTTCTAGCCGACTTTTCAACAGCATCCGCTCTTTCAAAGAGAATTTTAATCTGTAATTTTGAATACTTTTCGTGATCCCGATAAAACATGCGTAAAATGTTTCTCAATTTACAAAGATCAGCCTGCATTTTTGCCATCTTCTTGCATTTCTGAATGTAATTTTTCCCTTTGTCCTTATGCGTTCTTCGGTACAACCTCGCAGAGAATTTAATTTTTTCATTATAGCTTTTGTCACCCCAGTATCTACCCATTATTCTGGTAGCAACTTTTTTCTTATGTTTGTTTCGGTAATCTTCATCATTATCATACCGTTCCTTGCTCTTTTGTCTAGCCTTCTCAATTGTTGCTTCTCTATAAAGTTTATCATTATGATAACGCTCCTTGATCTTTTGTCTAGCCTGCTCAATTCTTGCTTCTCTGTAATATTCATCATTATCATACCGTTCCTTGATCTTTTGTTTGGCTGTCTCAATTTTTGCATGTCTATAATCTTCATCATTGTGATAACACATCTTGCTGTTTTGTTTGATTACTTCTCGATATGCCTGGTCGGTTGAATACCTTTGTTTTTTTCTTTTCAAGATACTATCTCTGTTGTTTGTGTAGTACTGTTTTTTCAATATCCGTGCAGCTTGCTTGATTGAAACCATTATGTAATTATGAATGTGAACTTTTACAGTTCTGAAGCTTCTTATATAGTAATTATGACGTCACAAGGTAATGATTTTATTGACGTCATAGCGCAATGATATTATTTCATGACGTCTTCAGAAACAACAATATAATTTCGTGTTTGTCTATTCACGTCATAGCTCTAATATAAAACTATGACGACATTCAATATTTATCTAGTAGGATTTCAGACAAGGTAATTCTAATGATGCACTTTTGTTTTAATCTGACTCTATTTTTAGGAGTTTTGTTATATTTCTTAGCATTGGACTGATCGTCTCTTACTAGATTGCTAGCTACTGCTGCAACCCGGATTCACATATATATTATTTATGAGAGGCAACCTGGCCGAGTGGTCCAAGGCACTGGTGTTAACCACCAGTCTCTTCGGAGGCGTGGGTTCAAATCTTACCGCTGGTATACGATTATGTTTGAAAGACTGCAGTGTGAAAAGACATCGAAAATGCAGTTTTTGGTGGAAAAATTTATTCTCTTTTAGAAATAATTTATTTTAGTTACAAAAGGTTTTTAACCCAATTAATTTCCTTTAAAATGAGCTATTGAACAACCCTCTACGATGTTCCAGTGCCAAGCTATCTCTGGAAACAAAGAAAAAAAAAAGAAAAAAATATCCCGTTTAGGAAGAATGTTGTAGTAGCTGCCACTTTTCTTGATTTTCAAGCCAATATATTTCCCTTTCTGTTCAAGCCAAGGGACAGAAAGTTTCCTATACAGGGGTTTCGGACAAGGCGGTTCTAATGGTGTACTTTTTGTTTTGATCTGACTCCTTTTTTAGGAACTATGGGTTTTTATATTTCTTAACATTGGACGTGATCGTCTCTTACTAGGTTGCTAGCTACCGCTGCAACCCGGATTTTAATGCAAACTAGAAAAATACCTAAGAAATTTTAAATTAGTTTTATTTCTGTTTTGCTAAAAGTGACTTGATACAAAAGGAAGGTTCTAGAACATAAAACGAATCATAAGATGTTTTATGTTCTACTCATGCGGTTTAGAGAGAGAGAGAGAGAAAGAGAGAGAGAGAGAGAGAGAGAGAGAGAGAGAGAGAGAGAGATAGAGAGAGAGAGAGATAGAAAGAAAGAGAGAAAGAGAGAGAGAGAGAAAGAGTTAAAGAAAGAAATAGAGAGAAAGAGAGAGAGAGAGAGAAAATTATATAAAATGAAACGGTATTGACAAACACCATTTATGATGAAGTATATTGGTCCTTCATGTAAGTTATATTTAAAATTTTCAGGAATTATTCTAGTTTCAGTTAACAAATAAATTTTTTCTTAAAACCCCAAGAACATTACTGCATTTTACATAATAATGGATAATTATATAGGAACAAACCTCATTGACAAATACCATTTATGATGAACTATATTGGTCCTTTATGTAATTCTTTATTGTAACAACCCGGATTTACTATAAACTACCGCTACAACCTGGATCTTTTTCAATACAACCCAGATATATAGAATGTAAACCTGATTACAAACAGGAAAAAGCATACGGCTTTTTGTTCTTTGAAATAGTAAGAGACAAATCTCAAACAATCAAGTAGCTAACTAAGTCCAATGTATGCAATGGTTTTTATTCCAATGATTGTTTTTTAATGTATCTATTTCATTTCTTACTATGGGGCCGGATCGTCTCTTACTAGGTTGCTCGCTACCACCACAACCCGGATACCAGTTACTATGGGCTATAGTTCGTCCTTTAATGTAACTATTCACGTCATAGCTCTAATATAAAATTATGATGACATTCATTATTTATCTAGTAGGGTTTCAGACAAGGTAGTTCTAATGATGTACTTTTGTTTTGATTTGACTCTATTTTTAGGAGTTTTGTTAAATTTCTTAGCATTGGACTGATCGTCTCTTACTAGGTTGCTAGCTACTGCTGCAACCCAAATTCACATATATATTTATTTATGAGAGGCAGCCTGGCCGAGTGGTCCAAGGCACTGGTGTTAGCCACCAGTTTCTTCGGCGGCGTGGGTTCAAATCTTACCGCTGGTATACGATTATGTTTGAAAGACTGCAGTGTGAAAAGACATCAAAAATGCAGTTTTTGGTGGAAAAATTTATTCTCTTCTAGAAATAATTTATTTTAGTTACAAAAGGTTTTTAACCCAATTAATTTCCTTTAAAATGAGCCATTGAACAACTCTCTACGATGTTTCAGTGCAAAGCTATCTCTGGAAAAGAAAGAAAGAAAGAAAAAAATATCCCGTTTAGGCAGAATGTTGTAGTAGCTGCCACTTTTCTTGATTTTCAAGCCAATATATATCCCTTGCTGTTCAAGCCAAGGGACAGAAATTTTACTATACAGGGGTTTCCGACAAGGCGGTTCTAATGGTGTACTTTTTGTTTTGATCTGACTCTTTTTTAGGAACTATAGGTTTTTATATTTCTTTACATTGGACGTGATCGTCTCTTACTAGGTTGCTAGCTACCGCTGCAACCCGGATTTAATATAACTTTAATATAAAATATAGGCTAGAGTTCTTTCTTTATTGTACCTTACTAAATTACAAACAGGAAAAAGCCTATGGCTTTTTCTTAGTTGGAATAGTAAGAGACGACCTGGCTACAACCTACGATTGTGACATCATTGACCAATAAAAAATATTAATTATAATCTTGTTTTAGTTACTATGGGCTGGAAGTTTGTTCTTTACTGTAATCCTACGAACTGTTTGAAGTTAATATAAAGTTTGTTAACACGAACTGATTGACAATACTGACGGTTAGAGTTCGGTCTTTAAGTTATCATATACTGTTAAAATTCTTTCTTATCTGAGCGTTTCTTAGTGTAGTGGTTAGCACTTCAGATATTGAATCCTCGGATCCGAGTTCAAATCCTGGTGAACGGTTCTTACGAAATGAAGCTTACCTGTGCTACCATTTAGGTTTCTGCTGCAATTCTTTCTTTTCAAAATTAAACTAGCTTTTATCGCCTAGAGTTAGTTCTTTACCATATCGTAACAATTTGTTTTATAATAATAATTAATTTAGCTAATTACAAAAGGATTCTATACACAGCAGTTTCCTTTAAAATGAGCCATTACACAGCTCTTTATTACAACCACAAATTGTTTGATTCAATATTTAAGTTACTATGGGTTCAGCTCGTTCCTTATTGTAAAATTATAAAATTTTCATGTATTTTTGTTGTTTAAATTAAGAACTTACTATTACTGATTAGGCATCATAAGTATTTTTGCAGTTTACATAATAATTTTAGCGATTAAGCCAAAAAAGAAAATTTTGGTTCCAGGAGTTTTGGTTACTATTGAGACAAGTAGCTATTAGTACTAAAGAGTTCATTACCATGAACTGTTTGATTGCTTCAAAATTCAAATATCTTTGAAAAGACTGCAGTAAGAAAATACATCAAAAATGCAATTTTTTTGACAAAATTGATTCTACTTTAAAAAGTATTTTATTTTGAATTACAAAAGTGACTAGATGTTGCAATTTCCTTTAAAATGAGCTATTATACAGCTCTCTATGATTTTCCAGTGCCCAGCTAGCTGAGCAGGAAAAAAAAGCGGAAAGAAAAAAATATCCCGTTTGTGGAGAATAACGTGGTAAAAGTCAATTTTCTTGATTTTCAAGCCAATATATTTTCTTTGTTATTCAAGCCAAAGGGCGGTAAATTTCCTTTATAGAGGATTCGGACAAGGCGGTTCTAATGGTGTACTTTTTGTTTTGATCTGACTCTTTTTTTAGGAGTTGGGGGTTTTTATATTTCTTAACATTGGAGGTGATCGTCTCTTACTAGTTTGCTAGCTACCGCTGCAACCCGGATTAAGTGGCGTATAAAATTTAGTATAGGCAAGAGGTCGTTCTTTATTATACGATCCCTTACGTATGATCTCCTAATCATCGTCTTTCAAAATAACTTCAGTTACTATTGAATAAAGTTCATTCTTTAATGTAACATCAAAAATACAGTTTTTATTGGAAAAATTTATTCTCTTTTAGAAATAATTTATTTTAGTTACTATAGATTTTTAACCCAATTAATTTCCTTTAAAATGAGCTATTGAACAACCCTCTACAATGTTCCAGTGCCAAGCTATCTCTGGATACAAAAAAAGAAAAAAAAATATTCCGTTTGGGGAGACTAACGTGGTTAAAGTCAATTTTCTTGATTTTCAAGCCAATATATTTCCCTTGCTGTTCAAGCCAAGGGACAGAAAGTTTCCTATACAGGGGTTTCGGACAAGGCAGTTCTAATGGTGTACTTTTTGTTTTGATCTGACTCCTTTTTTAGGAGCTATGGGTTTTTATATTTCTTAATATTGGACGTGATCGTCTCTTACTAGGTTGCTAGCTACCGCTGCAACCCGGATACCCCTGGAACCACCATATATCAGTTACTATGCATGAGCGATCGTTCTTTACTGTAAATCTAAATTAAAAGATTAAAACTATTGCTCAGATTCCATAAATATTTTTTCAGTTTATAACTTTAGCGATTCATTTTATAACTTTAACGAAAATAAAATAAAATTGATTTTCTTCAATTTTTACGTCACGTCACTCATTACGTCTTATATGTCATTAGTACACAATAGGTTTTAGATATTACGTCATATAACTTACTACGTCATAAATGGTTATTAGTAGACAATCGGTAGAATATTCGTTCTTTATTATAAAAACTTCAAAAACGCATAAAAAACTTGTTCATATTCATTTTTGTACATTTTGTTTATATTCAATTTTGTTATATTCATTTTATATTCGTTATTATGAGTCGGAAAAACATTTTGGGGGAGGGGGCTTAAACACACTAAACCTTCTGGATACATCCTTGAATGTTATTAATTTTCTTTAAAACGAGCCATTGAACAACTCTCTACGATGTTCCAGTGCCATGCTATCTATGGAATATAAAGTTTAAATACAACTTTACCACGAACTGTTTGATTGCTTCAAAAATCAAATATCTTTGAAAAGACAGCAGTATGAAAAGACATCAAAAATACAGTTTTTAGTTGAAAAATTTACCCTGTTTTAAAAATAATTTGTTTTAGTTACAAAACATTTTTAACCCAATTAATTTCCGTTAAAATGAGCCATTGAACAACTCTCTACGATGTTTCAGTGCCAAGCTATCTGTGGAAAAGAAGAAAGAAAAAAAAAATTCTGTTTGTGGAAGATAACGTGGTTAAAGTCAATTTTCTTTATTTTCAAGCCAATATATTTTTTTGTTATTCAAGCCAAAGGAGGGCAAACACCATATATCAGTTACTATGGCCAGAGATCGTTCTTTACTGCAAATATTTTTAACTCCATTAATTTCCTTTAAAATGAGCCATTAAACAACTCTCTACGATGTTCCAGTGCCAAGCTATCTGTGGAATTACTAACCTATACTATAATTAAGTGGTGTATAAAACTTAGTATAGGCAAGAGGTCGTTCTTTATTATAAAATACAAACAGGAAAAAGCCTACGGCTTTTTCTTCTTTTAAATAGTAAGAGACTAAACTCAAACAATCACGTAGCTTACTAAGTCCAATGTATGGAACGGTTTGTTATTTCAGTGATCGTCTTTTAATGTAAAAATGGTGTTAGCCACCAGTCTCTTCGGAGGCGTGGGTTCAAATCTTACCGCTGGTATACGATTATGTTTGAAAGACTGCAGTTTGAAAAGACATCGAAAATGCAGTTTTTGGTGGAAAAATTTATTCTCTTTTAGAAATAATTTATTTTAGTTACAAAAGGTTTTGAACCCAATTAATTTCCTTTAAAATGAGCTATTGAACAACCCTCTACGATGTTCCAGTGCCAAGCTATCTCTGGAAACAAAGAAAAGAGAAAAGAGAAAAAAATATCCCGTTTAGGTAGAATGTTGTAGTAGCTGCCACTTTTCTTGATTTTCAAGCCAATATATTTTCCTTGCTTTTCAAGCCAAGGGACAGAAAGTTTCCTATACAGGGGTTTCGGACAAGGCGGTTCTAATGGTGTACTTTTTGTTTTGATCTGACTCCTTTTTTTCTCTTACTAGGTTGCTAGCTAGCGCTGCAACCCGGATCCAAAAAAAATGTCGAGCCGTTTTCGAGAAAGATATATACAAAAATAAATATACAATTATTGCTCGTTTATAAAGATAGCATTTATAGTGTCTCAGCAAATATTTTGCTTTCCGAATTAAAATATTTGACAAGCCTGAAAATTTTAAAATAAATTTTATCTTATTTCAGTTTTCAGTTCATTCTAAGAGTTATTATGTAAAATGCAAAAATATTCTTATAGTCTCTTAGCAAAAGTTATAATTTTTAATTAAAGGAAGAAAAATACCTGAAAATTTTAATTTATTTTTTTTTCGTATATGGTATAAGTGACTTGATACTACATTTTAAGGACGAAATAATTAATAAGTTACAATGGTTAATATGACATGTATTAAAAACGTGTGTCGAATTTGTTTTGATTCAGAAACACAAGAGAATTTGATAAGTGCTTGCAATTGCAGAGGAAGTATGAAATATGTCCACAGAAGCTGTGGTCAAGTGGTCCAAATGAGGCTAAGTGGCCAAGTGGTCCAAGGCGTTGGTGTTAGCCACCAGTCTATTCGGAGGCGAGGGTTCAAATCCCACCGCTGGTATACGACTATGACGTCATTGATCAATCTTTAATATGAAATCTTTTAATGTGTAATAACCTATACTATAATTAAGTGAAGTATAAATTTAGTATAGGCAAGAGGTCGTTCTTTATTATAATTGGAAAAATTTATTCTCTTTTAGAAATAATTTATTTTAGTTACTTCAGATTTTTAACCCAATTAATTTCCTTTAAAATGAGCTATTGAACAACCCTCTACGATGTTCCAATGCCAAGCTATCTCTGGATACAAAAAAGAAAAAAAAAGAAAAAAATATCTCGTTTGGGGAGAATAACGTGGTTAAAGTCAATTTTCTCGATTTTCAAGCCAATATATTTCCCTTGCTGTTCAAGCCAAGGGACAGAAAGTTTCCTATACAGGGGTTTCGGACAAGGCGGTTCTAATGGTGTACTTTTTGTTTTGATCTGACTCCTGCTTTAGGAGCTATGGGTTTTTATATTTCTTAACATTGGACGTGATCGTCTCTTACTAGGTACCGCTGCAACCCGGATTAACATTGGACGTGATTCTCTCTTACTATTAATTATTATTATTATTATTACCGGATTATTATTATTATTATTATTATTATAATTATTATTATTATTATTATTATTATTATTATTATTATTATTATTAT
>JAQQPU010015667.1:866-20929 GCA_029168905.1 Artemia sp. Kazakhstan ARC1039
CAAGCCATTCATACTATACCTTAAATGCATTCAGATATTTAATTGATTAAACATAGCCGTGACTACATCAGATGGTTTTGTAGTGCAGTGAGTTGTTACTAGTAGTAGTATTTTCGTGTGTTTTGCAAGCCATTCATACTATACCTTAAATGCATTCAGATATTTTCTTGATTCCAGTAGTGTTTTGTCGTGGTTTAGCTTGTCACAGTTACATATTATGCAAAATACAATTGTCAATGAGGACTGATGGTTCTAATTCAATATTTTTTTTTTCATAAAAACAAACTATTTTTTTTCAAACTTCGAAATTATTCAACTTTTTTTTTGTACGAATCTTAAAATGACAAAATATGCTTACGGCTCTAACATCAAATGTGAAACTTAGGTCAATTCTCTGGTTCAAATGTGAAACTTAAGTCCAGTTTTGGATACTCATAATAATGAGGACTGATGGTTCTAATTCAATATTTTTTTTTCATAAAAACAAACTATTTCTTTTTAAAACTTCGAAATTATTCAACTTTTTTTTTGTACGTATCTTAAAATGACAAAATATGCTTACGGCTCTAACAATTGTACTCGGCGATTGGTCAGTGACACACTGTGGCTTTCCCACTGGTATTCTTTTTTCTACTTAACAGTTCGACTTGATAGGAATTCTGAAACTGGACTTAAATTATTTCAATAGATACACGTTAGCACTCTAAAGAGAAATGTGAGTCACATAAGCTTGGGTTATTAAGCGTTTGAATCTGATAAGAAGAAGTTTGATTTCTTTTAATCCCCAAGATGTAGATTCCTCTCCCGTATGATTTTCATAATAATTAACCATTATCCCATATGCTTAGGGATATTAAGCGTTTGAATCTGATAAGAATGGTGTTTAATTTCTTTAAACAAAATTTTAGTAACACATTCCACACTGTGACCAGTGTAAAAACAAATCCTCTTGATATTATTTGAAGAAATCATTACATAAAAATTCTTGTTTTAGATGTTAACATATTCAGTTTCTTTAGTATATAATGTAGTTTCAATTTGGAACTTTAAGCAGTTTGAATATCCATTCTATCAATATAATGGTAATATGAATCTTTTAGGTTCAATGTTTGAAGCTAGCTTCAGCTGAAGCTTAGGATAGTAGCGGATATCCTACTGTAGGGCTCATTGGAATGACAATTAAAAGTTCTAGTGCCCTGTTTAAGTGACCAAAAAACTGAAGGGGCAACTATGCTCCATTCAATGCTCAATTTCCCCAAAGTTACACAATCCAAATTTTTAGAAAGCCATTTTGTTCAGCATAGTCGAAATATCTAATAACTATGTCATTGAGGATGACAATCCCCCACAGTCTCCAGGGGGAGGGACTGCAATTCTGGTCTTGGGAAGGCATATAGAGTTTCACGCCCCAACTTATTGACTTTTTGGGGGGTGTTTCCCCCTTTTTCGAAAATCAGGCTCCCGGTTTTCAAAATCCCTTTTTCTTCTGAGGCTTGGAGCATTTGGTGGGTAGATATTAAACATAATGATAAACAAAAAATTAGCAAAAATAACATCAAATAATCTACCAATCATGAAAGTGCCACAAATCAGCATCGATAAATAAATGAAACCCAAAATGAACAGAAATTACAATTATTAACCGAGTCAAACTCAAAACGAGCAGAAATTAACATAAGTTGAGCGCGAAACCCCTATGCCTTCCCAAGACTAGAAAAAAATTTGCACTTTACTGAAAAATACAAGTGAATGTGCATTGTCAGTTTAATATACATATACTGATATTTAGTAATCAAAATGTTAATATCATTTGATATGTGTCTTATATCCCCCAAAATTTTTAAGATAGTACATTTTTATAAATAAAAAAAAAAAAAGTTTAGTAAAATTCTACGGTACTGTTCTATTAGCTGTAAACCATACAAGAAGTAAAGTTCGGTTAATGCTAATGAAATAAAACAAAATAGGATAAAAAATGTAATAGTATAGAAACAAAATTCAGTTTTTGCAAAAAAAAAAAATAAATAAATATATTAACCGAGTCAAACTCAAAACGAGCAGAAATTAACATAAGTTGGGCGCGAAACCCATATGCCTTCCCAAGTCCAGAACAAAATTTGCACTTTACTGAAAAATACAAGTGAATGTGCATTGTCAGTTTAATATACATATACTGATGTTAAGTAATCAAAATGTTAATATCATTTGATATGTGTCTTATGTCCCCCAAAATTTTTAAGATAGTACATTTTTATAAATAAAAAAAAAGTTTAGTAAAATTCTACGGTACTGTTCTATTAGCTGTAAACCACACAAGAAGTAAAGTTCGGTTAATGCAAATGAAATAAAACAAAATGGGATAAAAATGTAATAGTTTAGAAACAAAATTCAGTTTTTGCAAAAAAAAAAAAAATATTCACTTGTATTTTTCAGTAAATTGCAAATTTTGTTCTGGTCTTGGGAAGGCATATGGGGTTCCACGCCCCAACTTATAGACTTTTTGGGGGGTGGTTTTCAAAATCCCGTTTTCTTCTGAGGCTTGGAGCATTTGGTGGGTAGATATTAAACATAATGATAAACAAAAAATTAGCAAAAATAGCATCAAATAATCTACTAATCATGAAACTGCCGCAAATCAGCATCTATAAATAAATGAAACCCAAAATGAACAGAAATTACAATAATTAACCGAGTCAAACTCATTTTTTTCTGGTCTTGGGAAGGCTTAGGGGTTTCGCCCCCCAACTTATGTTAATTTCTGCTCGTTTTGAGTTTGACTCGGTTAATTATTATCATCTATCTTGCGTGGCTTACAGCTGATAGAACATTACCAATTCTACTTTAGATACTTTTGGCTATCTTGGAAAGGGGTTAGGTTTTTAAAATGTCTCTAACTGTTCCACCGAAATAATTCCCTAAAATGATAATTTGTTCTGAAAAGATATAATAAAGCCTTAAAAAGTATTATAATGGGGGCTCAGGAGCCTTTGGGGCACCGGGGGCCCTTTGGGAGCCCGGAGAACCTTTGAGGACCAGGGGTTTCCTTCGGGGTCAGGGTGGTGGGATTGGAACCCTTTGGGGTTGTGGTAGGGGACCTCACAACACTGTTCAAATGGAACATGTGTATTATAACGACCGCAGAATTTTACCCTCAAATCCTCTTCTAAAATCATCTTTTAAATCATCTTTTAAATTGTTTCTAACTGTTTCACCGAAATAATTCCCTAAAATAATAATTTGTTCTGAAAAGATATACTAAAGCCTTAAAAAGTATTATAATGGGGCCTCAGGAGCCTTTGGGGCGCCGGGGGCCCTATGGGAGCCCGGAGAACCTTTGAGGACCGGGGGCTTCCTTCGGGGTTGGGGTGGGGGGTCGGAACCCTTTGGGGTTTGGGTAGGAGACCTCACAACACTGATCAAATGGAACTTGTGTAATATAGCGACCACAGAGTTTCACCTTCAAATCCTCTTCTAAAATCATCTTTTAAATCATCTTTTAAAATGTCACTATACCCTCCATGTAACTGAACCCTTGTATAACCGAAACCCTGTACAACTGAATCCCCGTGCTACTCAACTCTCGTGCTACTGAACCCTCGTGCAACTCAACCCAATTTAACTAAACCCCCGTGTAAGTGTACCCCTTTTAACTGAACCATCGTGCAACTCAATCCTCCATGCTACCCATGATTTCTCATAGGCCACTGGGCTAATTTGGCTTTTGTGTGTGCCCCCATTGTTTTTGTGTTGGTTCCATTGTAACTGAATCCCCGTGTAACTGGACCCCAAGCAAGTGAACCCCCATGTATCTTAACCCTCGTGCAAGTGAGACCTCTTTAACTGAACCCCTGTATGACAATACTTTTCAAACGTTACTTGTGTGTTATACAGACCACATCGGAGAGGTAAAGCTAGGTCAAGTCACAATGTCATTCTATATTATTTATATCCTCATTAAGGACATTCAGAGCAGAGTTACACTATGAACTACAATGAAAATTACTCCTTATATCCGAATCCAACTACTAATCAAGTTAGTGTGACCGCCACTCTCTCTTACCGTCTGACCATGTACCGTTCCTAGTAATAGATGAATGACCCTGGTAAGCCAATATACCGGTTAAACTGCACACATATCCATGCCTCAGGCTTGTGAAAGTGTATGTATATTCAGTGGTGCCTATTACCATACTACTAGCGGGATTTCCGATTTATTGAGATAGATTTTTATTTCGAGTATTTTTTTTATTTGTCATAACGTCAACAGCAACAAAACAATATCGCAAGGCTAACCAAACTTTACCAATAATATTTGCAGAATCCTATAAAACCGGCGCTGACTTCCCGTATATACGATTGTTTTCGGCGAAATATCGCATTAACAAATCAACCTCAAACAACCTCAAAGCCCTAAGGGATAGAAAGTGATTTGTACTTTACTGAAAACAAAATATATTTTGAGAAGTTCTTCTTTTTTTTATTATACTTAGCATTGAAAAATTAATTACTACTCAAACTCGTCAGATTTTGTATTTGTTTCTGTATATTTGACAGGGAAAATTGTCAATTCATAGAAGAAACTTAAAGATAGTTGCCATAAATAGGATTAGAACTACCACCCCTCCCCCTAAGCCTTTAAGGGTCAAAGGTCACTTTACTGAGAAAGGTATTGGCTTCGGTTAATTTGGTTTTTTAGTTGTCTTAACGACACATAAAATTTTATGTGTTGACAAATAAAAATTTTTTATTTGTCAACAACAACACAACAACAAAATAATATCGCAAGGCTAATCAAGCTTTACCAATAATATTTGCAGAATTCTGCCAAACTAGCGTTTTACCCTGAGTTTCCACATGTACGTTTTTTTTCGGCAAAATATCGCATTTAGAAAGTAGAAACCAAATTCGCATGTTAACACGATAATTATTACAGAGGGTCACACTATACAATTTATTCGCGTCTTATTTTAAGTGACAAAATGAAAACATATTAATTCAGCTTTTTTAAATAGCCTAGGACAAGGCCTATATCTTGTCATGTTAGGGTATGGGACTGAGATGCATCAAAAATATCAGTATGATGACATTTAAAAATAGCTGTAAGTAAGAAATCAAATGGTATATTAATTTTTTTCCTTTTTGACTTTTGTTTCTTCTTGACTTCAGAGCCCAGGCTATACTGCACAAGACAAAATAGACTGGCCTATATTTTTCAAATTAGGCCTAGCCATCTAAATTGGCCTACTAATCTTAGCTTCAACTCCAACTTCTTCTGAGACTTTAGCCCATGCTTTCATTGCAAGCAAACTATTCTTTTGGTCTTTATTAGTTTATAGTATAGTGTTCTATAATTTCTAAGTGACAAAATCAATTTTTTAATATCCATTTCGGTTTTGACCAGTCTGTTGATTTGATGCAATTTATTGGTCAAATTATAGGAGAAGTTGATATTCACAAACTTGTACGATATTTGGAAAAATCGAATAGATTTTAACCAAAATTCGTACACAGCTACGATAGTCGCATATCTGACCGAATAATCGTGTTTGCATGCGAATGATCGTATGTGGGAACGCAGGGTTACTGAAAACTGAGCTTGCTCGACCAGGCCTATTTCAGATTCGCAGGCTACTTCAAAAAATTTTTCTACTCCTAATTCTGTATTGTTACTTGTTCCGTTTTTTATTTATTTATTTATTTTTTTTTATTTTTTTTCTTACAACATAAACTTAGATAAACTGGTAGGGGTATTTACCCCCTCCCCTTAGATTCTAAAAATAATTTTTATGGAAAAAAGTTTTCATTGAAAGCGTATGAATTAACCCTTGTCAGCTAGGACTGTTGCAACTTTCAAATGTTTGCGCCCATTTTGATAGACATTAAAGCTACTTTTGCAACTGCGTCCCATAGGTACTGCTTGGGGAGTGTCAACCATCATAAGAAATGTCACTGCTCTAGACTCAGTACCAATTTTTAGCATAATACCAGAAATAGGCTAAATCTTGTCCCAATCTGTCTACGAACCAACAGCTTGTTTTCATTCATTATAAAACCTTGTGTTAAGGTATCTCAATCTTTTTTTTGCAAACTCTTTGCTAAAAATTTGCAGATGAACAAGAAATAACTATCGTAAAAGATACAAGGCTTTTATAAAATATGAGACGTTTATTGAAATAAAAGATTTAAAGCGAAAAATAAATTAAAACGCTTTTTGTTTTCATTTCCAGCATAAATAAAAATAACTAACCACAAATATATATATATAAAAAAAAAATTGAACATAAATATCCTTACGAGTGACTAGATGAACATAAGCTCATAATAAGAATTTTTAAGTAAAAGTAAACATAGATTCGAATGTGTTTCTCTCTCTTCGAGCACAATCATATGCCTTTGACGAGCCAACGATGCTTGACACTGTTCTTTGGACTTGGCCGATAATCTCAGGTCACATTCAAACACTGGAACAGCAAATTCTGAGGCAAAAGTTATACATTCTTATCAGTCATTTTCTTGTCCATTATTTCTTTAAGGTTTTCACGTTTACAGTGTATCATTCCGATCAGGGAAAGCTGTATAGATTATTGTCAAATGATAAAAGTCCTTTACGATTTGTAACCATATAACAAATTAAATCGAGTAGATTATAACTTTTTATCTGAATAATAATTTGTTTCCCAGTGCTATCGACCAGAACTTGATGATAATCATCACCACCCCTTTCCAACATGAGATATGTTAATACTCTTTTACTCTGTTCCCAATAGGTCAATGGCAATAGGTTTCCAATTGATGTCACTATTGAATTCAATTCCTTCTCCTTTGATTGTGTTGCTGTTGTTGCTGCTGCAGAATATTGAGGAGATGTTTCCTGTTTGGGAGGATAGGTGTGGGGATCAGTGACGGCGATGGCGGCGAGTCTCTCACCATAAGGTCTATGTTTGTACACACGACGCAGTGCATCTTGAAGTAAACTAGCTTTTTATCATCGGCAATATTTTCATCATTAATGACTTTGCTTAGATTGTCTTCAAAGTGTTCAACTGGTGAAAGGACAAGTTCTATTGGAGTCCATTTATAGGGTTTAGCCATCTAGAGAAAACTGTTTACATGTCCGGCGATTATTGGTAGTAAAAGCGTAAAAAAGCTACCGCCCGCTTCAAGGAGACTTTTTCTTTTAAAATATTTTCCTTTGTTTTTGCAAGCCAAGGCACGTACAGTGGAACAATGTTGCTTTGTCTGTTGTGTAACACCTTCTGGCAAGTGTACATTGCCCTCAGTCAAATTTAAACAAAGTTCAGATATTAGATTAATAAATTTTGATTAAGGTTTTGAAGTGCTTAGAACGGAAAATAAGTGTCTATTTTCGTGTAGTTTCTTCAGTGTCATGATGACTACTAATAACCTTTTCTACTGTTCAACGGAAAATATACAGTAATTTCTTTGTCGAAAATATCTGTGACTACACGCAGATCCTCGGGTGTATTCTGATTAAGATCTAACAAAATGTACCCGTAGGGCTGATTTGTCACCTGAATGTACGCTGAAAGTAGAAATTTGGGGGCACCGGGATATATTTATTTATTGAGAGTTATTAGAGAACTTGAATCACGAACAACTCGGTAGATAATATAGATGGTGCAGTTCAAAGCAAGGGTCCTCATACAGTTGCTCTGATGAAACATATTGTATAGAACTAGGGTTATGGAAATGTGTTGATGATGAGAGCGAACAGTAAACAGTTGTAGCATATCCTATGAGAACTGTTCAATGGATTCAGCTAAATCATCAATAATCAGCCCTGAGTTTGGCTCAATACTATTGAAAATGTCAAGTCCCCGTATGAATTATATTGGCATGGATGTAGCAGTGGCAGTAGCTTTTATTTGATCATAGGACTCCTGCCAAATACTATAGCAATAGTAAATTTTCTTTGGTTTTTCCAAAAACATTTTATTACAATTTTTAATTATTTTAGCTAAAAGTGTCGTTTTCCCCCACATTGACAGGCCACAGAGAAACGATCTGAATGGTGTTTTAGATTGATACATACTGCTTCTGCTGTCGACAACAGTTGGACCACAACTAACTGTAAACCATACTTGTCTAATGAATAGATAATAATAATTTTTCCTTAGATCCACCTAGTGCGTTATTCAATAGCAACAAGAACAACAAAAACATATTTTTTTTCTTTTATTAACAACACTCTTTGTACAGCAATAGCAACAATAACAGAACAACAATTTAATATTTTTTATTTATTGGCAAAAAACAACTTAAAATACAGCAAGAACAGCAACAATAGCAGCACAATTGAACATATTTGTAAACTAAGATAACATGAGAAAACACTATTTGCAACATTTAAAAGATGAGAATCCCCCCCAAGGCCTCCCCCGGGGGCCGAAGGCTGGACCGGCCTCAGGCGGGACTCCCCCAGCCCCCCGGGGCTGAAGGCCGGCCACAGGTGGGACCGGTAAGCGCGGGTCGCTGCGGTGGGAAAACAAACTCTGTATTCAATAGCAGCTGCAGCAAAAGTTAAATGATGACGATGATGGCAATGGAATGAAGATTATATTGAGAAATTGTTGTCCCCACCCACCAAGTACTATTTTTGAATTTAAGTTAGTTTATCCAGACCGAGTTGCATTCGATAGTGCATACATTCAACTTGATCTGAAATACGGTAGTGGCCGTGGGGGAGTACCCTTACACCATTCTCGAGTACATAGACCTTGTCGGATATGCATGACATGTCGGATATCCACTTTCACAGTATAATTGTAGAGAGGAAATTGCCAGTACTTTTGCTCTTGGAACTAGACAACTGTCCACACAGTTTATGTAGACACTCATGTCGAAATTATTTTTTACTAAGTGTGTAGGCACCCCTTTGCACGCCTATTTTACATCCTTGCAGTGTGTTTCCATAAAGTATACTTTTGGGCCGGGGAACACCCCATTGGATATTGAATTGCTCCCCGTCTCCGACTTTAACATTAATAGTTGATTGGGGTTCTGGCATTTCACCTACTCGGGATAGATGCTTTCATTCCAATTCGTGTAATTCATCCGTGGGCCAATGTGCACACAATTTTCCAAATCATCCAATAAATTCTCGGTTTTAACTTTTAACAATAAAGAATCTGTGTCCCCATACTTAACTTGAACCTCCCCCCCCCCATTGGATATTGTACCTTACACACATTGTAAAAGAAGGACAACATGAGTTTCTTGGAGATTTCAAGTACTGAACTCTCCCCCGCGATATTCTTATTCAGAACAACATTTCTCTTTTTTCTGTGTAGCGGAACCATATTCGAGTCCATGGTCGTGAATGCTGTAAAGTTAGGATCGGCGACGATTCGGGCACATTCTTTGGGGCAGGTTACAACGTCGCAACGACATCTATTTCGTACGCTTTCACAAATTTTTTTAAAAGCTGAATTTAAAATGAGTTTATATATTTCTTTTTGAACTTTACTTTTTGCCTGTGAACGTTTACTGACAAAAGTGTCAATAAACGTTTTCAAGTAGGATTTCTGATCGAATTGCAGGGCTCTGTGTATCTTTGTGACCCTGAAACCATTGGTCACCATCCACCGCAATAGGACGTGGTGAACAACAATATTCAGATTCGGGTTCAAATCTGCAATTAGTTTCTGCTTGAAGGGGGTCCAATGCATGCCCATAACCTCGACCAAAGACCGATTGTATGGGCTCAAATACTCCTTGGTCACCGGTCTATTTACACACGGAAAAACAAAATCTTTTACTGTGTCGTGGAATTCCAACGGTATGTGACCGTCAATTTAAAAAAACCATCCTCGGGGATCATTTTCTTCGACAGTGTGAATGTTGGGGAAATCTATAGCACAAAGATTTTCAAGCCATTTGTAATTGCCACAAGATAAACTATAGTGAGACATCGCTGAGGGGTAAAGCGAGTTCATTTCAAGAAAAACAGCATTGGACTTCAGCACCAGGACTTCAACACCATCAGCAGAGTTTTGCCCAGTTGAAACAGTTGTTAGGATGCGATCCCCGTGAAAAACATATCCCCCCCTCATAGATCTTTCTACAAATAGGTGTTGATCCACATCGGTGATCAAACCTATTTTATCCCTACTGATTTTTAGAATTAAGTCCATGACGAGGTGCGGTGTTGAAAAATAATAGCCAATGTCTAGCCTGAATTCTGAATAAATTTGGTCTGTGTTCTTGCAGACAATGTCTAAAATAGTTAGCACATCGCTTGCCAAGTACATTCTACAATAATCCAAACCATTTTTATAACCACCCTTAGCCCATATTCTCTTGGCAAATTCATAGTCCTCGACAGTGCATTCACTATCGGTAAGAGAATTATAGAATACTTCAATGGGAGGGAGTTTTTCCTCACTTAACCTTGCGCCCGAGCTGTAATAGTCATACGCAAATATGCCTTTACAAGTCAGTAAGTCATATATTCCACTGTCAGGAAAGCGCTGTTTAAGCAGAGGAAAACTATCAAAATTGTTTCTGCACCTGAATTAGTTGACTGAGAGCCTTTGTGTACCGTGAGTAAAATGCGATGTATTTAAAATACCAAAATAGAGTTCCTTCTTTCTAAAGATAATTCCGACTTCCTATAATTAAGTTAAACCTAGTTTCAAAAATGAAAAGTCTTTAATCAGCAAAGAAAAAAAAACTGCAGTTAGCCTCAGACAAAGAACGGCGCTATCCAAGCTTTGGATTTCGCTAAGACAGTGAGCAATAAAAGAGGTGCTACGCATAATATTTCTAAGGAAGTTTACACGATAAGAACCGTGTGAACGTCTAAATCATCAAAAATAGTTAAGTATTTATTACCAATTAAGCCCAGTCCCTTTCTTTTATAGCTGATAATTTCTTTATAGCCACAAATAAATATTTATTTGTGGCTAAAAAGAAATTATTAGCTATAAAAGAAAGGGACTAGGCTTAATTGGTAATAAATATTGACCGCGTCAAAGGCAATATTATGCCCAAAGGTCGTGAACTTACACCTTATAAGTTCTCCGATAGCACCGCTTATAGCGCTAAAGATTGTGCCACAAACCTTGTGCCACAGCAATGGGGAGTGAAGTAACTTTATGACCGCGCCGTCCTAAATTATTGAGAGAAAAAAAATGTGTTGAAACATAGATGTGACCTCTTTCCTTGAGCTATCTGGAGATCAGATTCCCTGGGAACGTCCTTGGAGATTTGCGAACTAATTACCTGTTATCAGACTAGATGCAGAAATATAAAATGAAATAAACAGAGGTAAAAAAACAAAAGATTTATTTAGACTTACATATTTAGGTGAACAGCAGTGAGTCACTTCAAACGACAACAATGGTGACTGAGATACAACATGAAAGAATTGCCAAGCTTGAGTGGCGAAATAATTCTATCTGAATGGTCCTGATTCCAATTTACGAATCCTTCAAAAAGCACTTTGACCCCACTATCAAACGTAGCTCTTTAGTCCTGCGCTGTAAGAACTGGCTCACCATTGGCCCAAGTGGCCCAAGGATGCGAACCCTTCGTCCAATAATCTTTCTTAAATATTTTTGATGATTTAGACGTTCACACGCTTCTTATCGTTTAAACTTCCTTAGAAATATTGTGCGAAGCACCTTTTTTATTGCTCACTGTCTTAGCAAAATCCAAAGCTTGTATAGCGCCGTTCTTTGTCTGAGGCTAACTGCAGTTTTTTTCTCTGCTGATTAAGGACTTTTCATTTTTGAAACTAGGTTTAACTTAATTATAAGAAGTCAGAATTATCTTTAGAAAGAAGGAACTTTATTTTGGTATTTTAAATACATCGCATTTTACTCACGGTACATTTGGGAAAAAACTATATGAATCTAAAAAACGGATTTTATTCCAACACGTATGCCCATTATCCACTGCCTGCCATTTGAATTCAAAAAGCAACAATTTCTCAGCAGATTTGGGTATAATATTGTAGGTAAATGACTTATTTACCCATGGACTATCTGCACCCCTTCCCTCCCTGTGCATACGTGCCAAAGCCAGTAAAATAAATTTCAAATCGTAATTTGAATTGTGAATGAAAACTGGTATAAAAAACCGTTGGCTTACATTCACATTGCACGATTGGTGTGCTACGCCACGAAAATTACTACCCCCTGAGGATATTTCCTGCCACTAGTGGTCAGGATCTCTGACTTTCTCCTTCCCTCCCCCCTTAGTCTTTTTTCCCCTAGTCCCTTTCCCCTTAGTCCCCTCTTCAAATTCTCCCTTACATACCCAACATATTTTCTTATTTTTAATGGTCAGGCGATCCTCTGCTGATAGTATCATTGGGTAATGTGTGTTTTCAACTGGGAAATAGCCCCATTTGCTGTGACAATAATTTAGTCAATGCTTTGATCATGAAATCATTCTCGTCCAACGTCTCAACTATTTCGAAGAGACGCATAGTGTTAGTGCTTTCTCTTTGTACGTGGGCATAGGAAACCGCAATAGCTTGATGTTCTTCCATACGATTTGGAAATTGTGGGTCATTCACATCTGTGAGCTTAGCTTCACAATCCAAACTTATTTTATCACTTTTCATAAGTGTATTCTGAAAGTTTCTAAATCGTAAAATTGCTAGGTCACCAGCCACTGTCTCCACCGATTGATAGCCACGTCAGTTTTTCATGTGATTTTGTAGCTTTAATTCAGTCCAAAATCTGGACAAACACATAGGGCAATAGTATCGTACCCCCTTGTTCTTTCCCCCTCCCAGAACTCTACTAATATCCGTAATGGGATTGAAATGACAGATTGAATTAGGTTCAGTAGGTGGTGTGTACAACAGCCAAACCCAGTGTTTCACAGACTCAATCGATGGCACTCTTACTGGAAATATTAACCCCTTTTTATGAGAACACACACCCTCTTCAAATTCCGTTTCATATTGCAGCACTGTAACACCAATATTTAAATGTGCGTTTGCCCGTTCAAGAATATCTATTCCCCTGAGTGTTACAGGAAATTTTTCTGTTAAACAAGAGAAATCTACTGGGGGAAAATCAGACCCTTCTTTTCCATGCACGGCCCTGTGGTCCAAATTTTTCTTTGTAGCTTCATCTTTCAGAGGTTGGAAAGCTGATATGAGAAATGCGTACATGAAACACTTTTGACCTGTTTCGAAACAGATTCGTTGAACGCCCTTGCATCCTTCTAAATCATGATTATATTTTAAGACTATTGCCCTTTGTCCCACCCCACCCCCTCTTAAAATAAAATCTTTTTTTAATATACATATATTTAGACTTAAATTTTCAACAAATAAAACTACTGAACCACTACCATTCTCATTATAATTGTTGAGATGTGAGACAGTATTGTCAACCCACTGCATAAAGACACACTCATAATTTTTTAAACGAGGGTACACCACCAACATTTCGGTGTGCACATAGTGATCATAGACCTCACCATGTCTTTCATTCAAATAAAATATTTTTAAAACAATCGAGGCCTTGATGCTGCGTCGGCCTCCCCAAAGTTGACTTTGGTTTTCTAGAAGCGCTAGGATTTCCTCTGTATATTCATGAATGATATCTATGGGGTCGGTTATAATATTCCCTGCCATCAGTGTATTAAAGGGATCCTCAAATTTCGCAGTGAAGACGTCTATTGTATTCAGAATTGAATTTGTTTGCTGAAATCCCGGTAGCGGTGAGAATTGTAGATCAGTACCTAAACCCCCTACCCCTTGTACTTAACATAGCCTCTAGTGCGTTAGGACTATTCGAGTCAATCCAAGCGAATTCATTTTCGTGTTTAATTAAATTTGATTGAAAAGGGGCTATATTCATTAAATCTGAGGGGGAATAATTCTGATTTAACTCACGAGTAAAATTGTCTAAAATTTGCAGGGTATTTGGGCTCAGCCATGGTAAATCGCTCTCTGAACTAACTGCATTGTTCAGCTGTGTTATTGTCTACATCTAAAGAATTACTATCAACATTGAAATATTGTCCTAATAAATTATCCGTCCATTCCGTTTTATTGATAATGTTAGCAGGTGTATCATCTAAATTATCACTACCATAACACTCCTGTAAAAATTTACCATATCCTTCACCGTTATGCGATGGTATTTCAACAATGTCGTGAAATTGCTCTGGTGCTTCAATTTGAATCATTTCATCAATGCGATCATATGATACATGACTTGTTTCTTCAAGTGGGGGTAAAGATAGCAATGATTTTGTTCTAACCTATAAAGAAAACAGCCACTTAATTTCAACATGTATAAACCAACCTATTTTTAAAGAAGGTAGAAAATTGGATTAATAGCGACTATATTTTCTAATCATTTAAAACATATGCATTAAAATAAAAAAAGCACAATTACTAGCAATACCCCCCCCCTCTCCCACACATACACAGATACACCTACACATAGTTGTTGTTTAATAATAATCAAGTAGAAAGAAAATAATAATAAATTTAGCATCACATAATGCGCTTCTCTCCTTACTAAATTATAATTCTCTTAAATTTGCAATATTCATTATAACTTCTTAGTTTTTTTTAGCAAATAATCTAGTGGAATGAAAAATAATAGATATAGCAGCGCTTAATGTGCTGCTGCCGCTGTCCGTACTAAATTATAATACTCATAAATTTGCCATATTCATTATACCTTCTTAGTTTTCTTAGCAAATTATCTACTAGAAAGAAAAAAATGACAAATATAGCAGCGCATAATGTGATGCTGTCCATACTAAAACAATGAAAATCACACACCATAGTTCCATTTTAATCATGCAACATACTTAATAGCAGCCATTTTTAGCAATATAATAGTCGTAAATTTGCAATATTCAATATAGTATCTTAGTTTTCTTAGCAAATAATCTAGTGGAAAGAAAAATAATAAATAAAACAGCGCATAACTTGCTGCTGCTGCTGTCCATACTAAAATATAATACTCATAAATTTGCCATATTCATACACAAATATTACACAAATTAGAACCTTTATTGTTCTGGAATTATTTCGAAGCCTTTTATAACACAACTTGACATCCACATGTGTAAATGATAGAAATGATAAAGGGTATAATCCCTGTCCTTCAAATTGACTTGGAAGAAAATTCAATAGTGAAAATATCAATAAAATTTTAAACTTACATTTGCTTTTTGCATATGGGCCCTCGTGTTCTCTCCTTGCATATAGGACCTCGAAGAGCCAATGTAGTGAATTACAGAGGGACGTAAGTGACTCTCATCTTCAATTCCGACCTTTTTCTTGCAGGGAGTGACGCATTCTTCAAAATTATCCTTAAAAAGAAATTAAATTATAGTTTTTTTTTGTGAATGCCATAGTGAAAAAAACTCACCCCCACCCCTTTTAAACAGCCCTCCCCATCTTCTATATTAATGCAAAAAAATCTACTCTTATGAAAACGAAGTTCAATATGGTGAACTGGTTTTAAAGTCATTCTCTCTCTAACAAAGATAACTATTCTTAGATTATGGGGTGTAAAAAAATATTTCGTGAGGTTCTTAAAAATTCAATGATTATGTGTAAAATAATTTTTTTTCTTGTTTTTGGATAATAACGAGTTTATCAAAGTTGAATGAAATCCATTCATATACTATCGGATTTTAGGTCTAAAACTGAAATAAGTTGAAAAAAAAAATTTTGCAGTCATTAACCATCATGAAATAGTCAATAAGCATTAAAGAAAGTATGTTTCTAAAAGCAGAATTAAGTGTGGATAAATTGTATTGCTAGTCAAGGCTACGCTATAGACTCCCCATTATAAAACCTTCGAAATTTTATAAACTCTAGAAATAAAAGCTTGATAGCACGTTCCCACTATATAGACCTATAATTAGATCGAAAAAGCTCGTTAACACACACACACAGCTTATAGGCCTAAAATAACATCAAACGACATTTTCACCACTAGGCTACACCCCAAGTAATTAAGTGTGGATAAATTTTATTGCTAGTCTAGGCTACACTATTGATTTCCCATTATAAAACCTTCGAAATGTTATAAACTCAAGAAATAAAGGCTTGATAGCACGTTCCCACTATATAGACCTATAATTAGATAGAAAAAGCTCGTTTACACACACACACAGCTTATAGGCCTAAAATTTACATCAAACGACATTTTCATCACTAGGCTACATCAAAAATAGATTAGTGTGTTGAGAAAATGCTAGCAGGGTTACATTTAATATATGCTTTACGCAACCCGCCCCCCACCTCCCACAATGTGCAAATATATATCCTGAATTTGAATATATTGGGGTGGTGGGGCTAAAATTCCTTTCTGACAAAAAAATGATTATATTTGGAAAGAGCAAAAAAAGGCATCGAGTGCTATATTCACATTAGTCAATAATATGATTTGGTAATAATTTACCTTGTAAATATCTCAATTAATTATTTATAAACAGAACTTACATTATAAAATTGCGTTGCAAAAACTTCTAAATCATCCATATTTGATGTTTGCTCCATAATGCTATGAAACATACTTTTACTTTAGCATCGAAACGCAAACAATATAAGCAATGTCTCAATGTGGAATTGTGAAATCACTGATAACACAATTCTTTGATTTCGACAACATCCTGTTGCATAAATTCAGTGTAAATTCATTGGAGGTCAATGATCATGTCCCAGTTGTATTCACTGAGCGAATTGCGTCACTCTCGTTAGTAGTTCAATGATCTTGTACGCCCTGTACCTTCTTGTGCATTTCTACTCGTTTTTTACATATGGTATATATTATTGAGAAAGGCGGGCATGTTTGACCTTAATTTTCCAAGAAGACAAAGGGTATTTACGTAAACCTTTCAGTGAATGCTGAGAGAAGTGTTGAACTAAATCAAAACACGTTATGTGTATAAGGGTTGCCAAAAGGGTGTAATTCAGAAATGACTAAGTATATTAATTTGGAACTTTCAGGAAATTATAAGGAAGATGAGAAATTGACCAAAAAGGCACTATTTGCATTCATCAACTACTACAACTACTGCTACCACTACTAACACTACTACTACTGCTTCTGCAGTGACTTCTACCAAGGCTGAGGATATTGATGTGGAAATCTGAGGAAACGTTGAGGGAAAGTTGAACAATATCAATACATACTATGAGCATACATGTTCAACTGACGAAAAGGCAACACGTGCCTGCTACTACTGCTATTATTACTGCTGCTACCACTGTTACTACTAATAAAATATTTAATTTCAAATCTTTATTATATCAGATTTTATCTGTTCAAGATTTTCACCAAATTTACACATCTCACAAAGGTCTTTCTAACATGTTCTCCATTTAGCAAAAACTCGTTTATCGGAGAAATTTTCAAAACTGAAATTTCAACAGTTACAACAAAAACGGATTTTCCTTCCTAAATTTTGTCCTGATCCTCCATTGGAAAATCTTTTCTCTAAGGCTTTTACATCCAAGGAACTAAGTATTCTTTAAAAGGACCAAAATTTGCAATGGCTCAAACAACCGTAAATGCATCAGAAATTATTACGGGCGTGGAGTCTGCTATTTTTAGCTCTCATGGGGAGGTTGAAAATCCAGGCCTACTCAGAGGTGAAATTGTTAAGAGTGTTTTTGATTATAGGCCATCTTTGTCGCTTTCAACTTAGTCAAAAGAAGAAATTAAAATCCTCCGGAACTTAAAAAAGATAAAAATACAGTAATTACAAGAGTAGACAAAGGAAACACGGTAGTAATTATAAATTCTGCAGATTATAAAATGAAAGCAAATACCCTTTTAATGGATAAGAATAATTACAAAGAAATAAAAATTGATCCCACAGACAAATACACACAACAGTTGAGAAAAGAATTAGGAATTTTAAAAGACAGTAGACTAGTTACCCCTCAAATTTACAAAAAATTCTACCCCAGGGGATGTTCAGCCCCAAAGTTTTATGGTCTGCCAAAAATCCATAAGAAAGATATTCTTTTACGTCCTATTGTAGCATGTTTTAGTTCTCCAGCTCCAAGTGTAGGAAAGTTCTTGGCCACCATTTTTAAGCCTCTTTTAAACACACAGAAATTTTACATAAGATATTTCATAGATCTTGTTGAGAAGTCAAAATTTAAAAGTACAATAGAAAAAACCATCTTATCTAGTTTTGATGCAGTTTCTATGTACACTTCATGCGATGTCCATAAATTTGACCAGGGCAGGGGACAAAGAAAATTAGAGGGAAATTCTGCTTGGTCAGAATACAAAACTTTGGAAATTGACACAATAATGACGCTTGTTCGTCTTTGCAACAAGTTTTCTTCGTATTTTAAGTTCCAAGATAACATTTTTCCTTCAAATTGTGGGCCTATCCATCGGCACTGTATTACCTCCTTATTTGGCACATTTTTACATGGATTTCATAGAACAAACTGCTTTGAATAGTTTCCACATAAAACACTCCCTCTGGTTTCGTCTCGTTGATGATATTCTTTCTGTTTGGGAACATGGACAGGACTCTCTTGGAGATTTTTTGGTACATTTAAATTCTTTTGATTCACCTCCAGTTCACAATGGAACTAGAAGATTAAGGAAAGCTGCCTTTCTCGGATGTATTGATTATAAAAAATACTCCTAGCCTTGAATTTTCTATATACAGAAAGCCGACCCATAATGATCAGTGTCTACACTTCTCGTCAAATCACCGTTCTTCTGTTAAAAGAGGGTTAATAATCTCTTTTTTCTTTCAAATAATCTCTGTTTCTTTCAAAAGTGAACAAAAAGTTGAACATTTTTTCATCTCAGGAAAAGATATAACTGACCATGTACTGGGTAGTGGTGTATACAGAGTCCCGTGTTCATGTGGGAAATTTTACATTGGTAGGACTCATCAAAAACTAGGTGAACGTTTGCATGAACACAAAACTTCAATAGATATGTCCCTGAGATTCAAAAATAAAAATGACAACTTTGATTCCGCATTGGCCCAGCATATTTTCGAAAATCCTATACATCTTGTTCTTTTTGAGGAGGCAACTTTAATATCTACTGTAAATGGCCTACTGCAATCTTTCCAATAGGTAATTGAGATAAGAAAAATATATAAACAGGAATTTGGCTATAAATAGGGACACCGGAGACATTTCATTGAGCCCAATTTATAACAATTTAATACTAAAAGACTCTTTTGATATTTGCACTCAATCAAATTTAAGAGTAGCTAATAACATATCTAATGAAAATAGAAATGGCAGAAGAGCAAAAAGTATTCTTTTTTTTTTGTACTGAGGACGACTTTTCGGAGGTCCTTGTCGAAAGATTCGCTGGTTTTTCGTCTTCATATTTTACAACTGGCTGACAAAATCCCCGTTTTCTCACCCTTTTTTGGTTTTATTTGTCATTTATTATTTCCTTTCCTCTCCTTGCTTCATACGTCATGTATAGCCAGTGTGGTCTTAGAAAGTATTTATGTCAATCTTACGTGGAGCATTGGGCCAATGTTGTTTTAGATTTTTTAAATTCTGTCAAAAAACATGCAAATCTTATTTGTCAATTTAATTTTTTAGAAACTTGCAAAAGGCATCGAATTCTTCCAACTTCTTTACGTTTCATCTTTCATTTAGGCACACAATCTGAAGGTCAGTTCATACAGAGAATGGGTTTCAAAACTTCAACACACATCAAACAGTTCGTGGTAACGAACTGTAAGTAAGGAGCGACCCGGCTCAATGGAAACCAAAACTGTAAAAAAACAGAATTTTGACACCAATAGATACATCAAAAAAATCAGATTTTAATGCTGATTTAAAATACATAAGTTTCATCAAGTTTAGTCATACCCATCAAAAATTACTCGCCTGAGAAAATTTGCTGATTTTAGAAAAAAGGAGGAAAGACCCCCTAAAAGTTATAGAACCTTAATGAAAATCACACCATCGTATTCAACGTATCAGAGAACCATACTGTAGAGTTTTCAAGCACCTTTCTACAAAAATGTGGAATTTTGCATTTTTTGCCAGAAGAAAGATCACGGATGCTTGTTTATTTGTTTTTTTTTGTTTTTTTTTT
>JAQQPU010015668.1:1950-16037 GCA_029168905.1 Artemia sp. Kazakhstan ARC1039
TTTTTTTTTTTTTTTTTTTTTTTTTTTTTTTTTTTTTTTTTTTTTATCTTCCTATCTTTATGCCTTCAAAGAACCGATTTAGCCGATACTTAGCTTCCTCTAGTAAATAGAAAGTTTAAGAAGAAATGAAAATATGTGTTTTGAGCACGATCTGTCCAAAGTCTTCGGCTTTTTTATTTATTTACTCATTTTCTATTTAACGGTTCAAAGAACCGGTTAGGCCAATTTAGTCACTTTGAAGCTTCCTCTAGTAAATAGAAAATCTAGTTTTTACTGTTTTCTGAAAGCCCCGATAAAAAGTACAAAAGAACCTTAAAGTCATATTTAAAAAGTCACATTTTCTATTTAACGGTTCAAAGAACTGGTCAATTTAGTCACTTTGAAGCTTCCTCTAGTAAATAGAAAATCTAGTTTTCACTGTTTTCAGAAAGCCCCGATAAAAAGTACAAAAGAACGTTAAATTCGTATTTAAAAAGTCACGCCTTTTATATTAGGAGTTTTAAAATCTTGGTAACAGCATACCTGAATACAGCGGGGGGGGGGCTGAAATTTGTGTGTGTGCTTGAGCTCGATCTGCCTGAAGTCTTTGTGCTTTATCTTTCTTTCTTTCTTTCTTCAATCTTTCAAAGAAACATTTAAGCCGATTTAATCCCTCTGAAGCTTCCTCTTGTAAATAGAAAGTTCTAGTACAGAATATTTTCGGAAAGCCCTGATAAAAAATACAAAAAAAAACTTAAAGTTGTATTAATACATTCTTGTCTTTCATATCAGGAGTGCTTTAAAATATTGATAACGGCAAAAGAAGAGGGGTAGGATCCCCTCGGAAGAAATATGGCTTACTTTTTTGTATGTTTGTAGCCCGATCTTTGTCAGGTCTTTTTTTCCCTCTTTTCCCTTCCAAGTCCATTTAGGCTCAGTTTGTTTCTCATAAGGTTTATATAAGTTTTGTTTTATAATAAAGTTTTATTGTCAATGTTTTTTGTTCAAAAAGCCCTAACAATACACCTTAAAGGGGTATTAAAATTACATTAGAAACCTTAAAGTGGTATTGTAGTAATAACAAAGGCCCCCTCATGAAAATTAAATGCTCTAGCCTGACAAAATAATTATTTCCGTGTTTTGACCACAACCCCCACCCACACGCACGCACTCCAAAGAAAGAAGTTTCTGGTTCTATAATTTCGCAACCCACCATGCCTCTTTTTCACGCATTGTCTTCAGTTTTAAATCGCCCATTTCCTAATCAAACCTTTCCTTTTTTAGGCAAGATTCTATGCACCTAGTACCATCTTCATTGATGAAATTGATTCAATATGCTCTCGACGAGGCTCAGAGAGTGAGCATGAAGCTTCCAGGCGTGTGAAATCGGAGCTTCTTGTCCAAATGGATGGAATTGCCTCTAGCAGGTACGCGGTTTTAAACTGTTACTACGATACTAATATCGGACTTACACAAAATGAAAGCCGTCTTTCTATGGAGCCTTTCTTGACCAGTTCCAGCGAGTCAGTTAATAACCAGAATTCGCCAAGTGGTCAATTAAGTTAAGTTCATAAGTTTTATTAATCCACATTCACTAACAAATAAATAAATTAAACAACACTTTTACGCTGGAGAAAACCTATGAAGCTTTGCGATCGCGCGAAAGTCCACGTAACTACTTACCTATTAACTCAACTATTTATATAAACCTCAACAATTTAATTAAAACTATTATAAATAAACCAAAAATAGACAAGCTATAACCTATATATATATGAAAAAATATAGATAAATAAATAAATAACTGAATTAAAAATAATAATAGATAAATAAAATATAAAAGAAAAATGATAATAACAAATCCAATCTCCATCACTCATAATACTCAACTCCCTCTCCCCTCCCCCACCCTACCCTTCCAACCTTACCTTAGCCCCTACCCACCCTTACCTCTCCAGCTCATCTTCCTCCCCTATTCAACCTACCAGCCATAATATAATTAACAAATTCCCCCCCCCCCCCAAAAAAAAAAGACAGCTTTTTAAATTCTTTTCAAATTGAGGTACATGTTCCGCCGCTCTAATGCTCAATGGTAGCTCATTCCATACTGATGGACCCAGGTGTTTCATTGACAATGAAGACCTGATACCGCGACGCAAATCAACAACCATATTATCACTTTGCCTAGTTCCATAATTATGCAGGTCACTATTGATTTGGTAAAAATTATTAAAAACATTTAGGGGTTAAACCATTCTTACACTGAAACCCAAATACTGCAACTTGGTAATCTCTTATCTGACCTACATTAAGGAGCTTCAGGGAACTAAAACAAGCACATGTGTCTTGTACATCCTGGACATACCTACCGATTTTTCTAACAGCTTTATTTTGTAGAACTTGCACTCTTCTATAGCTGCATAAGAAGTTACTGCTCCATAGGAGACGACCGTAGGAGAAATATGGATAAATCAACGTTTAATATATAGTTAAAAGTATTTTTTGAGAGAGAAATTGCTGCAGACGTCGAAGTATTCCTACCCCACGTGTAATTTTGATGAAATTGCGTCACTGTGACACTTCCATGCCAGATGGGAATCAAGATAAAAACCAAGGTAGCGGAGATGATCAACTTGCTGAACTAGATTACCATATGAAGTTACCTGGCCAAACACATCCAGTGGTGTACCAACTCTACAAAACGTCATTAAAGATGTCTTGCGAACATTTATACACAATAGATTTAATGAAGTGAAAATCTCCAGCCTTTCCAATGCGAGATTCGCTTTTCTCACCAGGTCCTTCACAGATAAGGCAAACACAGTTAAAACGGTATCATCAGCAAACGAGATAAGACACATATCTTTCGAATAAAGACGCATGACATCAACATAGATGAGTTAAAGCAGCGGACCTAACACTGATCCTTGTGGTACTTCACACGTCATTTTAGTTACTGCTGAACCCACATCATTCAACACTACTTTAAGGGATCTCCCTGTGAGATAACTTTAAAACCAATTTAAGCACTTTCCGCGGACACCTAACGACTCCATCTGACTTAGCAGAGTTTGAAAATAAACTGTATTGAATGCTTTGCGAATATCTATAAATATAGACAAAGGTGTTTCACCTCTGTCCATACCTCTGTTAATCGATTCCATAAGTTGTTGCAAAGCATTCGTCGTCGAGTTCCCTTTGCGAAATCCGAATTGGGTCTCACTCAGCTAACCATTAGCCTGTAGGAAACTAGATAGACGTTTATGAACAACTTTTTCTAATAATTTTGAAAACGATGGAAGGATCGAAATCGATCTCCAATTCTCAATTTCCTTTTTAGGGCCACCTTTATGAAGTGGTATCACTTTTGCAACTTTTAGTTGATCAGGAAAAATGCCCTTTTCAAGTGAAAGGTTTATAATAAAAAGTAGACACGGTAGAATATAATGCATTATTGCCTTAAACGCTCGAAGAGATAAGCCGTCCACTCGCGCAGAATATGATTTCAGAGATTTTATTATTTTAAGTAGTTCATCACTTGTACACGGATCAAAGTGCTATTCAAAACTCTCACCTCTATTATCACATATATTGTATTCTTGAACCTGTTGACATGTATTTTTTACACTATTTTGCACTTTAATACCAATATTGGATAAAAAATTACCAAACTCATTTGTAATTCAGACTTATCATCTGTGGCGAACCCTTCAAGTTGTACTTCATTCCTTCCAATTTCAGCATTCCCATCGATCACTTCATTTATCAGTGTCCATCTTTCTTTCATATTTCTTTTACTATTTGAAAACTTTCTATTTTAATATTCGGCCATAGCTTTGCGACGCAATTTGTTCACTAAATTGCGCTGTTTTTTGAACAATTCATACGAAACATCACTTTTATCATCTAGATATCTTTGATAAAGCTCAATCCTTAGCTTTATTTCTTCCAGTATTTCCCTCGTCATCCATGGCTTACGGGGTTCCTGTTTCTTCACTTTCATTACCTTAATAGGACATGCACTATCATAAATGGGTAGAATAACAGACATTACATTATCAAGTGCTCTCATAGGGGATTTTTCTTCAGAAAACACAGGGGTCCAGTCGATAACACTAACCTCCTCCACAAACTTTTGAAGATTCCCTTTTTTCATTAACCTTGTCTTTGTTTTCTTTTTCTTTGGTCTACAACTGACACTTCATAACACTCACCAATGGAAGATGGTCAGAACCAGGAAAGGCCACAACATCCAAAGCCTCAAATTGGCAGAACGAACGAAAATAATATCAATTAGGGTTGAACTCTGTCCAATAATCCTCGTGGGTACACTCACAAGCGGGTATAGATCATTCGATATCATAAAATTTAAAAAATCAACATTAAGATTAAACAAATGAAGCAGGTTAAAATTAAAATCACCCATAACAATATGACTAGCTCCAGACGGTACCTTCGAAATCAGCTGACTCATACCTCCCACAAAATCCTCCAGGTGAGCACTGGGCGGCTTATACACCATACTAATTATATTTTTTCTCCCGTCAAGTTCAATTTCAATTGAAAAAAACTCCAACCTTACCTTCAATCCATACACTAAGATCATTCCTTTCATAATAATTCAACCCATTCTTTATAAGGAATCCAACACCACCACGACCCATCACCACTCGTTCTGAATACAAAGATCATAACCTGGAAATGAATACAGTGAGAGAGACTGGTTTGAACTAAAAAATGTTTCACATAATCCTATAATATCAAAAAAAGAAGAAAATTGTTCAATTAATTCTAAAATATCCAGGTAGCTTGTAGTCACGTGGAAATTTCAAGAACATAATCGCAGACTCTTATCATTTATATCATGAATGTACGGCAACCGAATATAATCGCTCTCCCTCATAGGCTTTAGCTCAAGAATAGGTATATCATCATCGCCGGCAATACCTCTTAATAAATAATCCTGAAGACTAAATCGGTCTTGATCAGACATCATTTTTCATATAAAAGAACAAGAAATAACATTTGAAAAAAAGAAAAATAACAAAAAAATAATACAAATATAAAAAAACTCTATAAAAGGTCATCAATTGACCAGATACGCCTGATTGGAGCAGTTTCAGTTTCGCGCCCAAAAATACGGCCTTGATCAGACCACCCACAACGATTTCCAAACTTATCTCTTGAAGCGCTCAGAAGATTGCGCTTACGTTTCGTAAGGTTCTCAGCTACAAATATGCCTGAGCCACTAACTGCGTCTTCGCTTTAAACACATGGCGAGCTATTTCTTTTGGAAACGGGAAAATGGAAACTGGACGAGAACAGGGGAAGCTTTATCTGGCCTTTGCGCATTATTTGTTCCAACTCTAAATCGCTAAACACTAACTATGTCTGAATCCTTAATATTAGTTAGACCCATCTTGACAACAATATGCGCTTCATGGTGTCCCCCACACTCTACTAAGGAATCGGCTTCACACCATTAAACAACAGGGAATTACTTCTTCCTTGCTGCTCAATGTCGTCTAGCTTGAGCTCAAGCTGATTCGCGCGATTTTGCAACAAATTAATCATATGCATGTATGTTTTTAGATGTTTTTCAATCAGTTCAAATTTAGGATAAAACTCAACATGTACTGCATCATAGATTTCAGACACCATTTTTTCAACTGGAAACAAATCATTTTAATCAATCAATCAATCAACTCGATTAATCAGTCAATCAATTAGTCAATTAACGAATCAGTAAATTAGTCTGTTATAAATTGTTATATGAATCAATTAATATAATTCAATACATAAGTTCGGTCAATCAATAAATTATTCGATTATTGTTTCCAGTTTCAGCAATGATCAGAATTTGTCAAATGGTCAATTAATTAATTCCCTTGATTAACTAGTCAATCAAATAGTCAACCGATCAATGAATCAATTATTCTATTCATGAGCTAAGCAAATTGTTGTATTAATCAATTGATTCAGAAGCGCATTCCAGGCGTAGGAAGCATGAAATTTTGTGATATAGAATTTGTTTACTCAAGCAGGAAGGATGGGGTACATAGACAGGGAATAGGGCTCATGATGAATAAGGAAGCTGATAAGTCTTGTTTAGACTGGAAAGCATGAGCGCCCATAAGCTGAATTCCAGGGGGGGGGGCTTACCTGGTCTAATTGGCACTTTTAATGTTATAATAGAAATATTTTAATGCTATAATAGAATATAATAGACATCTCAAAACAGAAATATAGAAAATAAGGCAACATCATTCAGCCAGGAGGGGACTGCCGCCCCCTCCTGCCTCCCTTCCCCTTATGGGTGCCCATGCTGGGAAGGTATTCAATAATAGAATACTAATCGCTCATTTTATGAATAAAAACTGCAGGGTAGCAGTTATAGTGGTATATGCCCCGCAGAACCAACTGATGGAGATAGTATTGACTCTGATGAATTTTACTTACAGTTACAGGAGCAAATAGGCAGGTTCCCAGGTAGAAATATAGTTTTTTGTTAGGAAATTTTAAGGCCCAGGCAGTTAAAAATAGGGATAAATGGTATCCAAGCGTAGGTAAATTTGATTTAGGAAAAAAATAGTAATGGCTTCAGACTGCTACAATTATTTTGAGGTATAACAATCTATTTATAACCAATATAGTATTTGGTCATAAAATGGCCCATAAGTTAATATTTTATTCACGTGATGGTAAGAAAGCCAACCTTGATTATGTTATTGTAAACTGAAGACTGGCAGGATCAATACAAGAATAGGGCATATAGGAGTGTCGTTATTGATATTAAAAGTAAAGATAACCATCTAGTAGTGTCTAGGGTCAATTAAAACTGAAATTTCGGAAGGGTAACTACTCCCCGGTAAGTTATTATATTAGTAGACAGCTGGATGAGAATTTAAGAGAAACTTTCCAGGAACAGTTGAAAACCAAGCTGGAAAGTTTAAAAATTTGATAATGGATAAGATGGATGAAATGATTTTACGAAAATATTTTCTGAAGTTGCTGATGATGTCATAGGGAAGGAAGTTAGGATAAAATTGCCGAGGATCTGGAAAATACGGCTAGACCTCATAAAAGTTAATAAATTAAGAGGGAGCAGTCAATCAAGACTTGTCTCAGTTAAAGATAGGAACGGGGCCACAATTAGTGATAAGGAAAGAGTTAAAGAGAGATGGGCAGAACATTTTGAGAATGTGCTAAACTGAGAGTTGCGAAGAAAAGATATAGAAGAAGAGGAAACAGTTTGTGATACCTAGGATGTGAAGAAGATTTATTTTTTGAGGAAGAATTAGGACAGTACTAAAAGAAATAGAAAATAATGAGGCCCCAGGTGCTGATATTGTGGTAAACGAGTTTCTCAAATATGGCGGCTCTGAGGTTAGAAATAAGTTACTGAAGATTATGAATATATTTGAAAAAGAGGAAGTACCTAGCGATTATGGGAAAACCCTAATTAAGCCACCCTTTTAGAAAGGTGATAAGAGTGACTGTAGTAATTATCGAAGCATTAGCCTGGTCTCTGTAGGTAGCAAATTACTTAGTAATTTAATACTTTTCAGACTGAGAGATGGTGTAGACAAAGTAATAAGAGAAGAATAGTATGGTTTTAGGAAGGGTAGAGGATGTGTCGACCCAATTTTCTCTCTTAGGTTAATAATTGAGAAGTGCCTGAGTTTTCAAACACCTTTGGTCCTCAGTTTTATAGATTATGTGCAAGCGGTCGATAGAACAGCTTTAGCAAAGGTCTTATCCTTGTATGGTATACCAGGTAAATACATTAAAGTGATTGTGCTGTGTACGAGAATAATACTGCTGCGGTTAAGGTAGGAAATGATGTTAGCAGCTGGTTTCATATGAAATCAGGAGTGAAGCAGGGTTGTGTTCTATTCCCCTTTATATGGATTATTTTGATGGACTTTGTTTTAAGGAGCACAGGAAAGGCAATGGAAGAACACGGAAGTAAATGGTGAGGAAAACTTTCCTTTACATAAATTGTGCTGATGATTTAAGCATCCTAGATGAAATTGCGAACAAAATGGATGACATTTTAGAGGTTTTGCGAGTTCAGGGTGCTAGAATAGGTTTGAAAATAATGTTGAGAAAACTAAGTTGCTAAGGCTAGGAATAAGTGAAGATGAAAAGGTAACGTTGGGTAACTAAAAAATAGATACGCTGGACAGCTTCAAATCCCTCGGTAGTGTTATTAGTAAAGATGGTGGGAGCAGTAAAGATGTTAGGGTGTTTTTTTCCCAGTTGAAAAAAGTTCGGAAGAATAGGAACATAAATCTGAAAACCAAAATTAGAATATTGGAAGCTACCGTGATGACAGCGGTCAAATATGGTTCTGAAGCATGGGTGCTATGAAAAACGGATGAAAATTTGCTAGATGTTTTCCACAGAAATTGCCTATGGATTATTTTGGGTAACCGGCTGACTGACGGTATTTCAAACAGTAGGCTGTACGAATAGTGCGATTAAATCCTGCTTTCTAGGGCTATAGCAAGAGAAAGGCTGATATGGCTAGGGCACCTTCTGCGAATGATGGATGACAGATTGCCGAAGATTGTCCTTTTCGGCCAACCGTCTAAGGCTAAACGGAAAGCAGGTCGTCCGTGGTTGGGATGGGAGGAAGTCATTAAGAAAGATTTAAGGAAAATAGGAACTTCTGGAAGGATGTAAAGAGGGAGGCTTTGAATAGATAAGAATGGAGGAAGAGCATGCGTAGCTGTGTTGGCCTCCCATGGCTTGGTGCTGCAGTGAGTTGTTAGTAGTAGTAGTAATCAATTGATGTTAGACAATAAACAAATTTAGTCGATTAGTCACCTCACTTAGTTATTTTATTAATCAATTTATATAGGTCAACAAACAAATTGATTCAATTTGTTAATCAATCGATTGTTCAGTTTTCGTTTCCAATTGCTGCAATGATCCCAGTAAGGTCGCAATGGTCCTGGCAGCGACCAGTTTTTTGTTGGATGTAGACGAAGGTACATCCGACCAAATGCATTTTTCAATTGGTTGATTTATCAATTCACTCGATTAATCAATTAATATAGGCCAATAAACAAATTAAGTCAATTATTCAATTATGGTTTCTAATTTTAGTGATAATCCAAGCAAGGTTGCAATGGTCCGGGCAGTGACCAATTTCCCTTGGGGTGTCCCTAAAACTCCTTAAAACTGGAGAAGGTCCCTAAAAGACCCCAAAGAAGCTTGTGATATTGGAATCGTGCGGTCTTGTGATAATTTTCTGGTCAGTAATCAAAGTTATTACTTGTGTGCTTTTCAAATTTTTGTACCTGTGTAGTTGAAAATCGAGAAAAAAAAAAGCAACACGAGAATATCCATATGGAAAGCCAAGGGGTTGGATCATCTTGACATTACCCATATCTTTCCAGAAGATGATGACGCTACATTGTCGTCCTTCCTGTTTTCAAACTTATGAGAGGTCGGTTTCAACATAAAGTCTGGTGTTGAGTGCGTTATTTATACGGGAAACAACAGCTAGACCAGGTTCCTTTTTGTCCTTTTTTTCGTGTAAGGAAGGTCTCTAAAAGTTTTTTTTTCGCCAAAAAAAGTCCTTATTTCTGACTCCTTGAGCCTGTGGTAACCCTATAAATAAGTAATTCGTCAATCAGTCAATTAAACAATCTATTCGACCGTTGTACCTTCAAGCTGCTATTGTTTGTTTGCCTACATTAATTGACCAATAGACTAATTAACTGAACTGATTGATTGAATAATTTATGATTGATCCATGTAATGATTGATTGATTAATGGTGTAGATTGATTTATTGACCGTTTTACGAATTCTAGATTTATTAATGACTCATTGGAATGAATCTATTGAATCAATTAGTCAATTAATCAATTAAATTAATCAGTCCAGTAGATTATCGGATTAATCAAGCAATATCGGTCAATAGATGAATTGATTTAATATGTTAATCAACCATTTATTCAGTTGTGGTTTCCAATTCCAGTGATGATACAAGAAAGGTTTTAATGGTTCTGGCAGCGACCAATTTTCCATGGGATATAGACGAAGGTACATCTATCCAAATGCAAATCAATTAGTCAATTCAATTAATCAGTTCAGTAGATTATCCGATTAATCAATTAATATCGGTCGACAAACGAACTGATTTAATATGTTAATCAATCAATTATTACGTTACGGTTTCCAATTCCAGTGATGATGCGAGCAAGGTTGTGATGGTTCTGGCAGCGACCAATTTTCCATGGGATGTAGACGAAGCTCTAAGAAGACGCTTAGAAAAAAGGATCTATATCCCGTTGCCAACATTGGAAGGAAGAGTATCCCTGTTGAATATCAATTTAAAAGAGGTGAAGGTAGATGAAGACGTAGACTTGGAGAAAATTGCCAAAAAGCTGGAAGGGTATTCTGGAGCTGACATTACAAACGTTTGCAGGTAGTATATTTTTGATAAGTTCAATTTATTATTGATTTATTTGTTTAGTTTTATTAAAGTTTTATTTATCCTTGTGTCCCTATAGCACAGACAAAAGATGAGTATAGATGTCCAAAAGCCATATCTTACATTGTTAAAACGGAGTGTCGGGTATTAGGTGTGTCTTGAAGCTATTCATCATGATGGTGATTTATGGTTGAAGACAGTGTTGACACGTCTATTGAACGGTCAGTTTGTTCAAACCATCAATTCATTTATGTTAAACAATATATATCAAATGATCATAGGTTCAAAACCAATAAGTAGCCTAATCACCAGAAAGTTTATGATTATTTCATAAGTTATATTAAATTCTATCGAATTAGTTTGTAAAGATTAAATGCTGCAAATAAGTTTAATTTTCATAGGCAAGGTTCTTTAATTATATTTTTTTTTTTTTCGAAGAAACGGAAGACAAACGAGTATAGGCCCCAAATTTATCAGCTACCGAACAATTGCTCAGTTTGAAATCTGTATTGTCTATGGCTTATAGGCTGTGGTTCCATAGATGTGCACATTTCTAACTTGCTAGGTGGAGATTTCTGAGGATTTTTTGAAGGCACGGGGGACGGTCATTAAAATAACACAGAGAGTGAAGTTGGTATATATTTTCTTGAATTGGTAACGTGAAAAATTACGAAACTGTATATTTTAAAGAATAAGGAAAAATTGGAACTTCAGTTTATAATGAACAAGATGGAGTTTTAATGAAGGATTTTTTGCCTCAAGCGAGTATCAAATAAAAAAAAATTGCGGGTAAAAGTCAATAAAAATAAGCTAAAAACCCATTGCGCCAATCAGGTTAAGAAGGCCGAGCTTTCTTTTAAAGGCGTTGGTACCTCATCTCTAGCTTATTATTGATTTATCATACCATTGTACCAATATTGAAGATAAAGCTCTGAGTTCCCCTAGCTCTTCCCCCCAAACAAAGTACCCCACCCTTTCTCGACCATAAGAAACTTGAGGTTGTACTCAACCAGTAATTGGAAAAAGAATCAATTTGTTCTTCCCTCCCCTAGCAAAAACGATTCTCCATTCTTATCTTAACCATTTCATCAGCTCCCGCTCCTTATGCTCTCCCCCATTCTAGACTCTGTGTCAGAGAGGGTGTCATTTGCTATAGGAAGCTTTAAGAAAGTCTGATATATTACTGCCACCCTCCAAATACCCCGTTCTTGATCTACTGCTGCCAGAGAGCCGGATGAGTCCTACCAGTTAGAATCTCTGCATAAGTGGTCCAGTCTTCTAGGAGCGCATAAAAAAATAGACAAACAAACGGAGTGGCATAGCTAAAGAGCATAGAAAGAAATAACTCTTTAGGATGGTTCTTCGTTAAAGTACCTATGCAAAAAGTGATTTTCCTTGTTATTCAAGGTGGAGGGGGAGGGGGCTGTAAATTTCCTGTATGGAATTCCAATGGTGCACTTTTTATTTTAACCCACCGCCATTTTTGAGATGTTCCCAGTTAGTTTTTGAGATTCCCATAAATTTTGTTTTCAAATTTTGATTAAATTTTATTTCCTTTAAAGGTGTATTTGTCTTTGGGAGTAAACAGATTACTAATGTTTGAATTTTGATAGACACACAGCATTGTCACATTTAAGGAATTAATCTTGCTTATTTATTTTCACGGTTCGACGTGGCAACACTGACCAAATTGTAACTCTGCCCTAAAAACTTTATAATTTTGGTACAATCATTGTACATATTTTGATGCCGAGTCAACAGGGTTATTTTTTTTTTCATCATGTAGATGTAGATTTTCACTATGCAGATGCCCAAATGCACATATTTTAGTCCATTGTCAACATGGTCATTTATTTTCCCTATGTAGACATGTAGAAAGAGTATAGTAGCTCACAAGAGTGGGAATTGATACTTAAAATAAACAACAAAACAACAAAAACTTGTTTCTTGCGTATTGGTCTTTGTTAGTGCAATAATGAGACAGAATTAGTTTAATTGACAAAATTAGTTTAATACTACAAAATTAGCAAACACAACTATGAAGCTTTGCACACAATTATTTCTTCTGTTCTGTTTTTCACGGGTCTATGTCAATCAACATGCCTATGTTTAGACTTGATGAAATGCTATAGGAATGACAAATCCTAGAATTAATAATGAACTAAAAATTGAGAAAAAAATATATTTTTAATCCTGGAATTGAAGTTTGATGCCCCTAGAAGCCAAATCCACCCCTTTGTTTGTATATGCAGAGAATTGAAAATAGGTAAGCGGAGAATAAGCTGATTGACGCTATTTTATGCTTTGTCCGTTCCAAATCAATTAAAACCAAATCTTTAGTAGAATTTGTTTGCAAAAGGTGATTCGACGATAAATCTTTCGTTTTCAAAGTATTTCAAGCAGAATGAACGGAACTTAAAAATGTACGCAATTTTCAATGCCGTTTCGGTAATTTCATCGGAAAAATCGACCCCCCCCAAATTTTTAATTTTGTTTCTGTCTTCATAAAAAAAAACTGAAGAGCTGAAAAAAAAATCCTTGCGCAACCAAATTTTTTGATTATGGTTGCCACTCTACTTCCGGTTCAATTTTAGGGTAGCTGGTTAGATAAACGTCTTATAGTTTAGCTAGCAGAAATATTCTTTCAAAATGGGGACCGAAAGCAGTTCTTGTGGCTCACCTTCAAAAACCTACGAAAGCTGTAAATAGGTAATTTATCGTGTCGAAAAAAATCGTATTTTTATTTCACATCTACGAAAAAAAAATAAGTAAGTGATGGTTGAATTATGTCAACTATTTTGATTCTTTTTGAACTTGGAATCAGACACATTTTTCGGGGGACCTTAAATGGAGGCTATGTTAAACACCCTAAGACCACCATTGTCAAAAATCCCAGAATCCAAAAAGCAAAATTTTCGACATACTAGAATACATACTGGAATATACGACATACTGGAACAGCTACAAATTCCAATGACCTTGTACTGAGTACTCAGTTATAGGAAAAGTCAACTAAAGTATTAGGGTAACAGAATCAGAGTAGTTGTGACTACAGAGGGTAAAACATGAAGTGACTGTAGTTCAGATAAAGTCCATGGTCTGAATGGCCTCATAGTGAAATTTTTCTTTTTCTATACATTTAGATAGAACAGAAAAGTTGGAATTGCAAAAATACTTTTTAGTCTGTATTTGAAGCTCGAGGTTGTAAGTAGGAGGTTGCCTACTGGAAACCTCCCCTTTGTTGGTGTACCCACTTTTTCGTAGGTACTGAAAGATAAGTCAAACTACTGAAGCCAGGAAAGCCAAAAATTATGTAATAATTCTATTTTGCTTATTGCTAATTTTGATATTCAAGAAAAAGTTAGAAAGGTATTTGGCTCAATAATACGACTTCGTTATATCTATCGTCGAGATATTTTAGGTTCTCTTTTTAATGCTGTCACCCTCCCCCATGTTCTCTATCCCACTGATCTTTTCAGAGATTTTAAAATCTGCAATTTTTTTCAATTCGCGTTTTCTATTTTAAATATTGTAAATTTTTACTTGGTTTTCCTATTTGTTTTAGTAGCACTGAATTAGTCTTGAGATTAAAAATTAAAGAACCTTTGGGATTACCTAGGATTAAGAGGGATAATGTTTTCATAAGCCTGAAAATTTTT
>JAQQPU010015670.1:5010-20926 GCA_029168905.1 Artemia sp. Kazakhstan ARC1039
TGAGTGACCAAAACATTGGAGAGCTGCTAGCCCCCTCCCACCCCCTTTTTCTTCAAAGTTGTCAGATTAAAATTTTGAGATAGCCATTTTGTTTAGCATAGTAACCTAGTAACTATGCTTTTGAGGATAATACGACCCCCCACAGTCCTGGGGAAAGGTCTGTAAATCACGAAATTTGTCCATTGTTTACATATATTATTTGTTATTGGTTATATACAGATATTTTTAGGGGGGAGGGTGAATTTTCTGCGTGGGGGGTTTTCCACAGGGATAATTTCCCGTGGAGAGGGAAATTTTCGAGGGTGAACTATCCAGGGGAAGTTTTACAGAGAATTCCTATACAAAATTATTTTATTTTTTTACTTTCTCTTTGCCAGCTAAATTTTGCATATTGAAATGATCCGCTGGAATTATTTTCAGCATGTTTGGATTTCCGGAAAAAAAATTCCACGGAAGAAGGGATCTCCAGAGTGATCATGAAAACGGTTAGAGATTCAAATCTTTTTAAAATAAAAGTAAGGTAAGGGGAATTTTTCAGGCTGAATCGTCCGCGAGAAATTTTACGTGGGGGATTTCAGCGAGGGTAGAAATGTCCGAAGGGAATTTTGCAAGGGGGGAGGACTATTTTATGTGGGAGGAAATTTCCAAGGAATAGTGTCCTGTGAGGAGAGGGGATTTTTCATGGAGGGTGAGCCGGACTTACCAGCATTATTTGAAAAATGACCAAAAATTAAATTAAAAAGAAAGTATTTTTTTTAACTGAAATTACGGAGCAACATTAAAACTCAAAATGAATAGAAGTTATTCTGTATATTAAGGGTCACCCCCTCTCTTCAATATCTCTCTCTTTACGCTAAAGTTTGACTGTTTGTCTCAATTTCTTAAGAACAGCTCATGAAACACGAGGGCCGTTTAATTCAAATTGGAAGCTTTTAAAAAAATGGTAAAACCTATAGCGTAAAGAACAAGGTATTGAAGAGGGGGGCAACCCCTTCATAACAGGAATAATATCTGTTCATTTTGAGTTTTGATGTTACTCTTAGCTGAAAAAGTTGTTGTTTTTTGTTTTGCTTTTTTCAATACCTACAATATGTCACTACGAACTGTTTGACAGCGGTAACTGTAATCGGTGTAATGTACAAAATTTGAATCGCACAGTATTTTAATTGTTGAGATGTAATCTTTTTTTTTAGCAGTAGTAATAATAATTTATTTTCAAAAACCAGAAACAATATCAATCGGTAGCATACCGAAAGCGTCACTTGCAAGGCATGACTTTCTTGACTTAAGTCCCGTCCTTTTCTGAAGGTTGTCTTGGGGCCTCTTTCTTTGTGATAGCCTGGATGTGCCTTCTGTATGCCTCACGGTTTTCTGCTTGGCGAAGAAGGTCCGAGAGGCGGTGAGGTACGAAGTTTTTCTTCCAAAAAGATATAGCCCTTTTTCCAAGAAGATTTCCTTCCTTTTTGGGGGAAAACCACGAGGACGAGAACCGTGAATTTGACCTTCGAGCGTGATTTTCGGGAGAAGGTATTGACTCATCTGTTGTACGTGCCCGAGCCATCGAAGTTGCTGGAGCTGAATCTTAATGAGAATTGTTTGTTCTATTTTAAGGCGCTCAAGAAGTTTGACGTTTGAGATTCTATCAAGCTAAGTGATCCCGGCGATGCGACGGATGCACTTAGTTTCAAATGCTGCGAGTCGACGATTGTCATCCACCTTCAGCGTCCATGTTTCATATGAGTAGATTGCGATGGGGATAATCAGGGTATCGAAAAGTCGTGTCTTAAGCTGCAGAGAAAAATCCTTGCTTCGCCACATGGGCATAAGGGATTTGAAACTAGAATTCGCAAGGGCGAGACGTCTTTTAATGTCTTTTGAGTGACTGTTGTCGCTGGTGATCAAACTACCGAGGTAAGGGAGCTTGTCAACCCACTGGATACTCTCTCCATTAAGTTTCAGGTCTGGCTCAACTGCATTCTGCGGCTTTCGTGAGTAGCTCATAGCCTTTGTTTTTGATGAATTTATGATCATTCCAAAAGAACTAGTGGCTTCGAGGACGTCGTTAGCAACGGCTTGTAGATTCTCGGGTGTTTCAGCAATTTCGTTGATATCTTCAGCGTAGGCTAGCTTATCTGTCTGAACACCCCCTATATATGCGCCGAAAGTTGTTTCCACCAGGGATAAGACTGCTGTGAAGAAGAGTTTAAACAGCTCCGGAGACAAGAGGCATCCTTGAAGGACACCTGCGGACATCTAGAAACTGTCAGTGTGACCTTCACTAGTCATAACGATACTCCCAAATTTGGTGTACATATCTTTGATAAGGTCGACTAGGTTTCGCGGGATTTCGTAATGGACGAGAATAGGCCATAGACCATTTCTCCAAATAAGGTCGAATGCTTGTCTATAGTCGATGAAGAGTTGATACAGGTCACGATCGAATTCCAGATATTTCTCTAAAATCTGACGCACAGTAAAAATTTGGTCAACGGTTGATCTCCCAGGGTAAAAACCAGTTTGATATTCTTGGATGACTAAGGACGACACAGCTCTGATCTGTTGAAGTATAATTCGGGTGAAAATTTTGGCAGTTTTACTTGTTAGGCTAATAGGACGGTAATTATAACAAATCGCCTTTGACCCCTTCTTGTGTAGCGGAACAATTGTGGCCTCGCACCAAGAAGTTGGGAAATGAACCTCTTGCCAGGCAGCGGATCCGATCTTGTGGAAAAGATCTATAAGTGGTTGACATCGGACTTTCAGCAGTTCTGCCTGTATTCCGTCCCGGCCAGGGGCCTTGTTATTCTTCAGCACCTGGATGGCGTCTTCAACTTTAGAATGGAGAGGAGGTGAGCTGGGGTCGGAGACAGTAACGGGAAATACGTTCAGGACAGCAGGGTTTGGAAGGATATCAGGATTAAGCTTTTCTTTGAAATGCTCCATCCATCTCGATCGGATACCTTCTGTGCTTTGTATCTGGGAGCCGTTTTTATCTAGCAGTGCACAAGAACTGAGACTCTTCTTGCTTGATAGCTCGTGAACTCTCTTACACATAAAGTGTGAGTCGCCTTTCTTAAAATCAGACTCACACTGTTCGCATTTGTCTTTTATGTAGGGGCGATGGGCTCTACGGGTGGCTTTTTCTACAGCACGCTTCAGGTGCTTATATCTATCCCTTCTCTCTCTGTCTGACCTGTTATTGTGTTTTAGTTTCTCACCACATAATAAAGTAATTTAGTCGGTTATCCAAGGCTTTTTATCCCCCGCATTGGCTCCTAGAGCGGACACCGCTACGTCGCTGATGATCTTAGAGGAGTTTGTGACCAGTTTATCAATATCCTCTTTAGATAGAGTTATAGGAGTATCCGAAAGAAGGTCCGATATTTGAGTAGACAGTTCCTCGATGTAAGTCTGGTGGGTTTGAGGGTCTTTGAGAAGATGCGTGTTGAAACAAAGCTTATGTTCAGCTTTGCGGAAGATTTCAGGCGTATCCTCAGTGTAGACATGACTAAGCAATGGTCACTGACGAAATCGCCACCTGCGAGGGTAACAGTATCTAGCACAGACGATTTTAACCGCCTAGAGACGAGCACGTAATCAATAAGATTACGGATTTTTCCATCCGGTGAGGTACATGTCGCCGTACGACGTTCTCTGTGTTTGAGGAGAGTATTGGTAACGGCCAGATTGTTGTCTCTGCAGAATTCAATGACGCGTTCTCCCCTCTTGTTAAGTCTTCCAAGGCCAAATTTACCCATTGTATCTTCGTTTCCAGCAGAAGCGTTACCAACAATAGCATTAAAGTCGCCAATGACAACAACAAGGTCTTTTTTGGGAACAGCGTCAACTATCAGGGATCTTCGTGCTTTACTCGACATAAAATAGCCTACACCTTGGCAATGGACGCCATCGGTTCTCCCAGACACTATGAGACTAGTGTTACCGATCCTTCCTTCTCCAGTGGTAGGGAGGTGTGTTTCTGAAAGTCCCACAATATCACGTTTATATCGGTTTAGTTCATTTAGGACGAGATCTATTTTGCCTTGTTTAGCAAGCGTCCTAACGTTCAGGGTTCTGATAGATAAAATCAATTTAGGGGAAAGAATAGCCACCGGGGTCAGAGTTTTCAACGTTGTTAAAGTGTCTCTATTCGCGAGATTCTGCGTCGTCAGATCGTCGATTGCCCCGGACACAGTAGTATTAGCTCTCTTTCTTGATCGTTTGTACTTCATAGACAGGGACCGGCTATATCTACTACCGATAATGTGCCCTTCTGGCGCCCTTCATCACTTGCAATTTTCCCATTGCTGGGAGAAGGTTTGTGACTGGCGGGACGTATCCATACGCCGATGAGCCCTACCCAGTGCACATCATAGGGGCCTTCCACCTCCTCTGCCTGAATTTATGGCCCCCAGACGTGAGTGCTCCAGCTATATTTCAAGACCCCCAGAGATCGGGTCCCCCATTGGTCCGCACCTCCATACCAGGAGATGCCCTGCATATCTACAGGATGCTCCCCTATCCGCCACCTGGGGACGAGCTGAGTGGCCTGGGGTAGGCTGAAAAAGTGCGCTACTAAAAAAACAAAAAAAAAAAACCAACGAAATAGCGAAAAAGAAAGAAAAAATATATAATAGAATGAGCTGGAGGGTGAAACCTTGTACCGAAAAAATATTTATGTAAATATTTCACACACACAAAAAAAATACACAATCATCTCTTTGTAATTTCATGGAAGACAAAAGAAACCACAGTAAAAAAAATAGAAGACATTTATCGTCAAATCAACATTTTGTCCTAAAGAAAGATTTTTGAAAGTTAATCACTGGAGAGGTCAAGTATGTTCGGGCTTAAATAAAACACAAAAAAAAACTGAAAATCAAAATTCATGCCTTAATTTACAAGAATTATATTTAGAAAAGAGAGAAATACTGCATGTATTTTTTTAGTAAAAGAATAAATACAAAGTATAGTAATGACTTTTAAAATGATAGAATATTCTACAAATTGAATTATTAGAGTCACCCCTAAAACCACCAAAGCATCCCCGTCTACTTAAGCCCATTCATAGGCTATATAGTCCATTGCCTGCATCCTGCTCTTGGCAATTTTTTTCTCAGATTATTCAGCTGAGAGAGGGTGTATCAGGAGATTAAAGGGAAGGAGGGGATAATTTCCATGAGATCCCCCTACTCGCGTGCACTTTATCGATATTTCTGCCGAAGGGTGGAAGTGGAAACAGTTGCGAGTTAGACTGTGACGTGTTTGTGTGTATTGTCATTCTTTTTGTCTGGTTTATTTAATTTTGTAAGTTCACTCTTTCATATATAATCTTTTTATGCTATAAATATTTTAGGGTTCTATGGGACTTAGATGAGTGCTATTCAGAGGTATAGGCTGATATCTGGTTAAAAAACAACAAAAGCACGAAGAACAGTAAGGAAATATTTTTGTAAGACAGTGGATATAAATTTGAATGAATATTTCGGCCTTATTTCCAAGGGCCGTCCTCAGCCTTTTCGTCTTGCTGAGGACGACCCTTGGACATGGGGCCGAAATAATCATTCAAAATTATATCCACTGTCTTACAAAAAGATTTCCCCTCGTGTTGCTTAAGTTGTATTTTGGTGCCAGTTTAATCAAAGGTGGATCCAGGGATGATTTTTTGGGGGAACATGTCCCCGCCAGGGAGTTAAAAATTGCTATAATTACAGGATTGAAGGGAAAAAATACCGATATAGGAGCCAAATTTTCACTGGTGCCCCCCCCAAACACTAATTCTGTATTTACCCCTGAGCCCGATGAAAGGAATATAACAGCCCTTCCCCGCATATCTGGACATTCGAAATACTAGTGGTAATAACTAGAATTAATACTATTTATACAATTTATGCTATTATATTAATACTATTATTACAATAAAATACTATTTATAATATTATATAAATATATATTATTACTATTTGTAATACTATTTGTAATAAACTAGAATCGGGGGTTTAAGTAAAACAATTGCTATAAGCTCATTTGAATTGTCATTAACTCATGTTTTAATGAACATCCACGGTGCAAATTATATTTGAAGTTGTAATTAAAAGTTTCAAAATATGTATTCGTCACCATTTGAAGATATTCAACTGGGAACTGTTTTACTTTACTGTTATCCTAATCGAGCCGACACAAAACGGTCAATAGTGGCTATAGCTTACCCGCTGTAAAAAGGTATATCCCGTGGATACTTTCCTCTACACACTGTCGATCAATACAGGTAACTTAAGAGAGGCAGGGCGAAGAAGGGCCTTTAGCCCTGAGTCCCGTAAAGACACTGGGTATTTCCAAGTTTCTTTATGATTTTTAGTAATTTTCATATAATTCACCTATTTTTGGCGTCTTTCATGGGTTTTGTCCCCTTTCAAAAATGTTGAGCTCCCCAACATAAATTCTTCTGTGCATGCCTGCCTTAAGAACCCAGTTTGGTAACAAAGAATGGAGTAAATCGATCAATCGAGCACAAACAGTTGAAGAAGGCATTGCGGATCTTGTAATAAATTCAGTAAAAAAACAAGTTTTTTTCAATCGAAAGTAAGGAGCGACATTTAAACTTAAAACGTACAGAAATTATTACGTATATGAGGGGGAATGCTTTTTGTCTGACTTCTGACTTTTTGTTCCAATCATTTCTCCGCTCAAGTTTGACTTTTTGTTCCAGTCTTTCGAGAATGACTCCTGAAACGAAAGGACCAATTAATTAGAATAACAAGCTATTTAAAAAGTCATAAAAAAACTTTAGTGCAAAGACCGAGGTATTTGAAACAATTAAAAAAAAAATAATCCAAAATTTTAAACAATTTGTATATTTTCATTATAACATTAAAAAGTTGAAATCTGTAGGCCTACACACTTCCAGAAATCAAACAGCTTAATTCAAAGATAAATAAAAACTAAACCCCCCCCCACCCGACCCACTAGTCTCCTAAATGGCTAGTTTGTCATTTCCAATTTACTGTAAGCTCAATAAATTCCTTAAACCGGAAGTTTTGCTTAGCCAACTGATTTTTCTATGAATTTGAAAATAACTCAACTAGAAGGAAGAATATAGTGACAAAAATAAAGTTCTCCCATGTAATAGCAAAACTAAATTAATCGCCATATACGTTTTTATTTCCAAAGTTTTCTATTCTGGAAAATTTGATTGATACTTTTATTCATTTTTTTAAATCTTGTACATTATGGAATATTAAACAAAAAAAAACAATTTCTTCAAAAGAAATTAAAGAGCAATATTAAAACTTAAAACAAACATAAATTAATTCGTAAATGAGGGGGGCTGCCTCTTCATCGAATCTCACTGCTGAAGCTAAAGTCTTAATGTTTTTTAAAAGCACATCTCATTCAAATTCAACGACCCTCAAATTCTTTCAAATTCATGAAATTTATTTATTTTGAATAAGCATCAAAATTCGATTCTTTTGATGTATCTATTATTATCAAGACCTGTTTCTTACAGTTTCGGCTACTATTGAGCCGCATCGCTCCTTACTTACAGTTCGTTACCACGAACTGTTTGATTCTTATACTTTCTTTGGGGAAATACTATTTTATCATTTTTTTGCTTATTCTGTGCAGATGGATTCAGTCTTGGGTATTAGACTTAAAATTCACTTTGGAAATAGATTCGTAAATGTGAAAAGTTCGAAAAGCAGATGAATACCCTAATGTTAGCTTTGGAAAAAACATAAGGCTGCTAAAAGAATATTATGAAGTAGCAAAGTAAGAATTGACTAACAGACCTTGTAATAGACCTTGTATTTAACTGACCTTATTAGCTCCTAGGGGGGGGAGGGTTGGACCAGATACTGGCCCTTCTTAAAGATGAGCAATGTATAATAGTGAACTATTTTTCAAATATTCAGTATAATACATTTATGTTAAATAGAAAGTTTTTTACTTTTAAGTCCCCTCCCCCCTTCATGCGTGATAATGTTTGCACATATGTTATTCTATAAATTATTAACAAGAGGGAGGGTCTGTGAATTCGTGCCCTTCCTCCGTCAAGATCTTGAGATCATAATGGTGTTCTGGTAGTTTTTATGTAAGGTAACCAGGACCGTATCCAGGGGGGTTAAGGGGATTGACCCCCCTTCCATGAAGTATTTGTCCAACTCAAAAAACGGAAAAAATGCATATGAACCAATTATTGACGCGTTTTGAAACATTTTTTTTTGCCAATCCCCCTGAAAAATGCCCCCCAGACCAAAAAATGGATACTGCCCTTCTGGTAACTAAGAATGCTTAACTACGGATTCTTGTGTTTTATAAATTTTGTATTTACGTGCACAGAATAGTTTCAATCATTATTGTTTCATTCATTTATGTTTATTCTTTTATGTTTACATTCATTATGTTTTATTATGTTTATATTTATGTGTAGTTCTAAACATATTCAAAATTCTTTAATAAATTCCGGCGCACGTGGCTAAGCCTTTCCACTGGTTCTAGAGATAATGATGAGTTTAGGTAATAATACGCTTAGCAGGGTCTAGGAGCTACCAGGACAACTGAAACACCCTTTAGGACTAAATCCCTGATTTTTTCTTAAATCCAAAGGCAGCAAATCCATAAACATCATGCGATTTAAAATTACTGCATCACAGCCCCGTACTTATTATTAGCTATTTATAAAACATCCACAAAAAAAAAGAAAAAAAGCATAACTATAAAATCATGTACTCCGTTACCACTAATTTAAGACTGAACAATAATCTCGTTCCTTGACACTCATCCATCAAAATAAAAATACAACAATAATAATAATACTAATCTTGATAAATGTTTTATAAATGGATTAAATAAAAAAGGTTTTTCCCCAACTGATAGTGAGGAGCAACATTAAAAATTGAAACGAACAAATATTAGGTGGGCTACCGCCTCCTTAGTCCCCTGTTCTTTGTGCTAAAGTTTTAAAGGGCTTTAAAATACTCCTCATTCCAATTCAACGGCTCGTCCTTTTGAGCAGTCATTGTTAAAGATTTGGGACAAAAAGTCAAACTTGAGCATAAAAGCTTGGGGGTTGAGGAGGGGGAAACCACCTCCCATAAATGAAATAATATTCGAGCGTTTTAAGTTTTAATGTTGCTCCTTACTCTCAGTTTAAAAAAGCTTGTTTTTATTTCATTTAATTTATGTCAGTTTCTCAAATCATGCCCAGGCCTAGCCAAAAGATGATATGGGCTACCAGCCCCATAAAACCCCAATTTCTTGTTGTTAAATTTTGTATATTAATAATTATGAATTTCTTGGTTGGGTCCCGCTTTTTCATTTTTCTGCTGCAGCATTAAAATGATGGATTAGAATTAAAATTTTGGAGAAAATTTAAATAGGCTATCTAGTCAAAGTTTTCGATGAACAATAATTTTATTGAATAAGTTATTAATAATATATCTGCTAAAGAATTTCGGATGGACAGAGAGGAGCATTATTGTTCATATGGATGGAGATTCCGAGTGACTTCTTATCTTATACGCGACTGAAGCCATTGAGTCGACTCAATAGTTAGCTCCTCTTATGCTTGAACACACTGTATACATAATTTGAATACATTGAAACATTGTTTATAAGTAGGAAAAACCATTACCATTTGTAATCGCTGAAAGCAAATCTCATTGCACCATTCTGGGGGGGGGGGGGGGGGGGGGGGGGGGGGGGGGGGGGGGGGGNCCCCCCCCCCCCCCAGTACGAATAATAAAGGTCTAGACCTGTGGTTCCCAAACGACTTTGGGCCATGCCCCATCAAGGTATTTCTAAAATCTTAATATCCCCCTCGTGGTATTTAGGTTGTGTTATACAAAATTTCACGTGTATTCACATGAAGGAAGCTTAAAAAACTATCAACTTGGTATTTTTTTTCTCGGGTCATCCTCTAGGCATATTTTATTATAATAAAAAATATTGTCTGAATACAACACCTTTTATACGATGTATAACATCGTTGCAATACTATCGTGTCTCATTTTTATTCTTTAAATGCATTTGAATGTGATACAATTACAGACGAAAAAAAAAATTTTCTTTCAAAATTAGGGCTCCAAAGTATAGTCAGCCAAAGAATGCACGTCCTATCCATGACCCATCAAAATATTGCCACGCTCCACCAATGAGGCCTATGTCCCACGCTGGAAATCAGTGGCTTAGACTAAAATTCCTGAGAATCAAAAGGGATTAAATAATAATTTCCACCTTCCTATATGTACCTGATAGGCTCAACTAGAGTTATAATATTTGGGCATTAAATGCACTATTTGAGGCGTCAACCCACAGCCCCTCTTTTCTATAACTAATGCGTTGTTACAAATCACTGTATATGATTTTTTTAAATGGAAGCAATAAGATTAGTAAAATAAAGTTCTAAAATAAATAAGTCAGAAATATTTTTCTGCAATAAGAAAGAAGGGTTATTCTTAATGAAGAGAGATTCAACATTAGCTCATACACCCTCCCCCCATACCCAATCAATATTTATCTGGAGGCTCCTGGAGAGTTAGACAATTTGCATATTGAAATGTACTCTTTTATGCATAATTCACCCCCTCCCGCATCTACACCATGACCCACCACCCGTCCTTCATAATAGATGATACGCATTGATACATCACTAATCATAAATTCATAAAAAAAAATCCGGTAAATTACCTTATTCAAGTCAAGTATTAAGGTAAATGTTCTCATCAACGATTTATCTTGTATTATGGTAGTTTGATACTTTTAAATCAATTATCTATCTCAAAATAAATTATTTCTCTTTAGGGTAAAATCGTAGTGTAGCGGCACAAAACGGTAGAAAACACCACTTTCTTGCGGCCGAATACTTTTCGCCACTTAAAAAGGGCACTAAAACTTTTGGTTCCCGTTCGTGTAAGCCCTCTCCTGGTCTTTTAGGACTATCCGCTCGGTACGATCATCCCTGGAAAAAATAATGATAAAGAAACACGCATCCGTGATTTTCTTCTGGAGAAAAAGAAGCGGAATTCCACATTTTTCAAGATAAGAGCTTGAAACCCCTACAGTAGGATGCCCTGATATGCTGAATCCAACGATGGGATTTTCATTACGACCTCCTGCATTTTTGGGGGTGTTTTCCTCTTTTATTGAAAATCAAGCAAATTGTCTCAGACTCGTAACTTTTTACAGGTAACATTAAAACTGTTGAATTTTATATATTTGGAATTAACATAAAAAGCCAACTTCAGGGTATTTCAGGATTTAGTGACTATTGGCCTGAGTCGCTCCTTACTTACAGTTCGTTACCACGAATTGTTTGACTTTATGCCAAGACCCTAGTAGTTTTAACATCACAGTTAAATTATTTTGTCAAACCACATGTAATTTGGTGCTCAAAATATGTACATGTCTGGTATAATGAATTCCGGCACAAAGGGGCGGGGTAGGAATTCACCCTTGTTAGAATACGCAATAGAAAACACTTAAATAGGCAAAAAACTGGATATTTAGGCCAAAGTGATTTAACATTTGAAGCAACTCTATCCCCTAAAAGTTTCTCATTTCTCTCTAAAAGTTACCATAAAATTAAGCCAGACTCACAACTGGACTATTTTCTTGCGATTATCTGGTGATGAAGGTCACATTAACCAATTAGTTCAAATTAGGAACAAACCAGAAAAAAGAACTTTTGACATAGCTGTCAATTTCACGCTCCTATTGTTCTCTGCAAGGTTCAATATTTCTAACGGTTTCGGGGTCATTACCCTGAAGGACACTATCCCTAATTATTAACAATGAGTCTCATCAGTTCTTTTTACATCAAATTTCCTCGTAAATAGCGTCCTAGGACCAGCTGTTTCGTTTTCACCGTGTTCTGATTGTTGAGAAAGCTACCTTATTATAAAAGAAATGAGGGTGTCTATTTTGAAGGATTAGACCTATTAGAGTTTTCGAAAACACCTGCTGTTCACGGGAACACGCTGCTCGCGTGTATACTGTCTGTGACAAGTGATGTGAGATAAGTAGATGGCATCATTAAGAAGAGCTTAAAGCTTGTTCTTCTTTTTTTGCAAACAAATATCATTGGCTTCTCTTTATGACTGAATAACTGGAAATTCATTAACGCAACACCACAAAGAGAGGAGGATAAAGAAGAAATAAACTTGAGACTAATTCAGCTTTGAGGGGGGGGGGGTGACAGTGAAGAAGCTTCTTGAGCAGCAACTATTCACCTGCTGTTCATGCGAACACGCTATTCACGTGTATACTGTTTGTGATAATTGATGTGGGATAAATACTTGGTGTCGTTAAGAAGGAATTGAAGCTTTTTTATTTTTTTTTCTAAGAAAGAAAAAAAAATCTTAATAAGTAGATCATGCCAAGACATACAATCTACCGATACTAGTGGGCTGCTACTATACGCCTCAAATAACCTTGGAATGTATAATGCGGAGAGAAATACAATTGAAACAATAAGAGAAAAATTTCGACAGGCTTATAAAAAAACAAATCTTTTCTGTTTGACTGAATAACTGAAAATTAATACAGGACCAAAAGGAGAGAAACTAAAGATTTTAATAGAAGAAATTGCTTAAGAGCTCAAATTTCAGAAGGGGAAGGTACGGGAATAAAAACTTTTTTAAGCGGCTTAGAAATTTTTAAAATTTCACAGACATGATATGAATTATTGAAATTTGAAGTTTTAATTTTAGAGTTGAGATTTTAGGTCTGATATTCATTCATTTATGCTCTGAAGTTTTGATCTTTCAAGCAAATTTCTTAACGGTTTAGTTTCATCTTATCCAGGTTTTACATTATTCCAGTTTAACGATAATAACCATTCAAAACTGTTTGACATTTTCTTGTTTTCCCACAGGCTGACAAATTTAATTGTTTCCTTACCTACTTTCCTTTTTTTAACCATTAATTCAAGCTCATGTGCTAAGGTGTCATGTACTGACGAACACTACGCTGCCTTTCCATCGTAAAAAGAAGTGAAAAGGGATATATGCCCTCCCCCCGGTGGGGTCGATACTTACACTAATTAGAAGGGGTGGGTGAAAATGCCAATGGAGAAGTCCCAGGTTTGCTTTGTGCCTCCAATATCTACCCCTGCATAAAGATAATGCTTTAAAAGCTACATCATTTACCGCTTCAAAAAAAGAAAAAAGAGCCGTAACAATGAAAACGCAACAACAAAATAAAGCGGCAACAATTAATATAGTTTTAAGTTGTTTGTATATCTTTCTTTGTTTTTTATAGCAAGACTGGAGAACTCAAATAATTCATATATCCAGGAGCCAAAGGCGTGTCCAGGATTTTATTCGGGGGGGGGGGGTTTTTTAGAGGGGGAGGAGGGGGTGAAAATAACGTCAAAAATGTATCAATAATCTGTTTATATGTATTTTTATTACGTTCTTACGAGTCGGACAAAATTTTCGGGAGGGGATCAGACCCAGTAACTCCCCTGTGGATACGGCCTTGCCAGGAGCTGTTTAGTTCAGCACCATACCTAATTATCTTTATTTCTGATTTTTTGCAGTTACCTACAATCAAGACCGTATCCAGGGGCGTTAGGGGGTTGAGCCCCCGCCCCCCCCCCCCAAAATGCTTGTCTGATTCGTAAAACATCACAAAAATAAATTTAAACAAATATTTGATGCGCTTTTTAAAGTTTTTAAAACCTCCCCAAATCCTTTTGTACCCCCCCCCTCCCAAAACAAGTTCTGGACACGGCCCTGTCTATAATGTCAAAAGAAATTGTCTTATTTTGCTGTCTTAAAAAATTTAGCTCAGTTGCACAAAAATTCATCCCTCTTGAAACTTTCGTGCGTACGTGCCTGATCTAAGTGATCTACTTCCATTATTTCACTTCAAGGTTGGTTTAGTCTTTACAAAAGTTTCCTCATTTCCCTTTCCTTTTTTCCTGAATAGTCGATGGAACCCTCACTCTCTTTGACAGAGTGATAAGGAAGAAGAAAGAGAAAAATTTACTCCTCAAAGCAGCTGCTTTCTGTAAACACTTTTTCACAAACTTCATGATAAGCTTTATGATTTATTAGATGGCATATGTCTAATATGAAATATTCAAAAATCTGAATTCAGGAAAAAAAAAATTGGCGACAGCATTTGATTAACGGTCCAGTTAAAGTGATTCTTTCCCAATTTGTGAATTGAACGTTGACGGTAATGCAAATAATAAAATTGTGCAAGATGAATAAGTTCAAGTTGAATCTGACAGAAAACGAGTGATTCTATAAGGCGAAATGGCCAAGTGACGTTGCTATGTGAATTCCGGCTGATTCAAAAGCGAAAGCACTTGCGAAACAAACAAAAACAAACTTGCACAAGCGAAACAAAAAGAAACTACAACAGAGAATTGTGGAAAGCAGGCCACGCAGAACGCAATATATTAAATATCTAATCTAACCTTATTAAAACATCAATTGGATAATTGCCCACATGAAGGGATTTTTTATAGCGATCTTCTTAATCTGGCCACAAAGAGAAATTCAACACTTGTTGGAGCGTAAATTGAAATGAGAAAATTTCTTATGAATGTTTAATTCGGCCATCTCAATATCATTTTACCTGATATCTCCCCTTCTTTTTCGGTTGCATTTACATCTAACTATGATCGTGCATCTCATTTAAACCCACCAAAAAGTTGTGGGGAACTACTTACGACTGCAACCACTTGCGACTGCGACTACTTGCGAACGTAACTGTGACTAAAACTACGTGCGATAGCTGCTGCGATTACTTCAGATTATGACTACCTGTGCCTGCGATTTTAAATACTTTCGACTCCAATTACTTGTGACTACACCTGTGACTTCTTGCCACTGTGACTACTTGCGAATGTGACTACAACTGCTTGCGACTTCTTGTGAATGTGACTACTTACGACGGCAACCGCTTGTAACTGTGTCTGTGAATACTTGGCACTGATATTATGACCATTTGCGACTGCAGCTACTTGCAACTGCGACTGCTCGTAACGGCAAGTGTGAATGCTTGTGACGACAACGACTTGCGACTCCAACCGTGACGACTTGCGACTGTGACTGTTCGTTACTGAAACTGCTTGTGACGGCGATTGGGATTACTTGCAACTGCAAATGTGACTAGTTTCGACTGGGACTGCTACTGCTCCTATTCTGATTTCGAATACAACCATGATTGCTACTGTCACTTCTACTGACAATTCTACAATCACTACTACTACTGAACTAAATCAAAAGAGTTTAAATACATCCAAGTCGCCAAAAGGGCTTATCTGCAATGTGCCAGGAAAGGCAAAGGTTATTTAGGTTGAAAATATCAGGGAATATTAAGGGGGTATACTAAATCAAGGATTATGTGCCCATTTAGGTGCTCAAAAGAGCGTATCTGCAATATGCCAGGAACTGCTAAGGATATCCCATAAAAATATATAATCCCAATAAATGGGATTATATGCCCATTTAGGTGCTCAAAAGGGCGTATCTGCAATATGCCAGGAACTGCTAAGGATATTCGGTTTAAATTTTCAGAAAATGTTGAGGGGGATGTTTTAATAAATGAAAAGACAGGTTGAAAAGACTAGGTACATCTAGGTTGTCAAAAGGATATAACTGCAATACCCAAGGAACGGCTAAGATTATTATGTTGAAGCTTTCAGGAAATCTCGACTGGGATGTTGAACTAAATCAAAAGACACCATATGCATCCGGGTTGTCAAAATGGCATGTCTGAAATACCTCAGGAGCATTTAAGGATGCATCCAGTGCATACTATGTGCGTCAAGGTTGTTAAAATGATATTTGCATTAACTCAGAAATGGTAAGGGTAATAAGTCGATATTTTCAGGGAATGTTTTGAGGGATGTTGAACTAGGTAAAAAGGCAATATGTGCATCTATGTTGTCAGATTGACA
>JAQQPU010015671.1:0-20923 GCA_029168905.1 Artemia sp. Kazakhstan ARC1039
GCTAGTTGCACTCCAATCACTTTCTACTATTAAAAAGGGCACTAGCCCTTTCATTTCCAATCGAATGAGCCTGTTTTGAAGTTTCTAAGGTAACACCTTCTATAAAAACCATATATGCCCCCAGGGCATAACTTAAAACACTTGCCCTGAAGGTTGTTGGGGAGTCTCCTCCTTAAAAACATATTTTCTATCTGGAAATCAACTACGCTGAAAAAAAAGGCTATCTCAAAATTTTTATTGGATGTGTTTGGGGGAATGATGGGCGTGGGGGGAGGGCTAGTTGCCCTCCAATATCTTTCGACTATTAAAAGGGGCACTAGTCCTTTGAATTTCAAATCGAATGAGCCTTTTTTGAAGTTTCTACGACCACGCCTTCTACAAAAACCTTATATGCCCCCAGGGCATAACTTAAAACCCTTGCCCTGAGGGTTGTGGGGGATTGTTCTCCTCAAAAACATATTTTCTATCTGGAAATCAACTGCGCTGAACAAAATGGCTATCTCAAAATTTTGATTGGATTTGTTTGGGGGATTGATGGGCGTGGGGGGGGGGCTAGTTGCCCTCCGATCACTTTCGACTATTAAAAAGGGCATTATCCCTTTGAATTTCCAATCAAATGAGCTTTTTTGAAGTTTCTACGACAACTATCCCTTTGAATTTCCAATCGAATGAGCCTTTCTTGTAGTTTCTACGACAACGCCTTCTATAAAAACCTTATATGCCCCCAGGGCATAACTTAAAACCCTTGCCCTGAGGGTTGTGGGGGATTGTCCTCCTCAAAAACATATTTTCTATGCGGAAATCAACTACGCTGAACAAAATGGTTATCCCAAAATTTTGATTGGATGTGTTTGGGGGAATGATGGGCGTGGGGGAAGGGGCTAGTTGCCCTCCAATCACTTTCGACTATTAAAAAGGGCACTTTCCCTTTGAATTTCCAATCGAATGAGCCTTTTTTGAAGTTTCTACGACAAAGCCTTCTATAAAAACCTTATATGCCCAAAGGGCATATCTTAAAACCCTTGCCCTGAAGGTTGTGGGGGAGTGTCCTCCTTAAAAACATATTTTCTATTTGGAAATCAACTACGCTGAACAAAATGGCTATCTCAAAATATTGATTGGATGTGTTTGGGGAAATGTTGGGCGTGGGGGGGGGGGGCTAGTTGCACTCCAATCACCTTCTACTATTAAAAAGAGCACTAGCCCTTTAATTTCCAATCGAATGAGCCTGTTTTGAAGTTTCTACGACAACGCCTTCTATAAAAACCTTACATGCCCCCAGGCATAACTTAAAACACTTACCCTGAGGGTTGTGGGGGAGTGTCCTCCTCAAAAATATATTTTCTATGTGGAAATCAACTGCGCTGAACAAAATGGCTATCTGAAAATTTTGATTGGATGTGTTTGGGGGAATGATGGGCGTGGAGGGAGGGCTAGTTGCCCTCCAATCACTTTCGACTATTAAAAAGAGCACTAGCTTTTTGAAATTCCAATCGAATGAGCCTTTTTTGAAGCTTCCACGACAACGCTTTCTATAAAAACCTTATATGCCCCCAGGGTACATCTTAAAACCCTTGCCCTGAGGGTTGTGGGGGAGTGTCCTCCTCAAAAATATATTTTCTGTCTGGAAATCAACTACACTGAACAAAATGGCTGTCTCAAAATTTTGATTGGATGTGTTTGGGGAAATGATGGGCGGGGGGGGGGGGGGTTGTTGCACTCCAATCACTTTCGACTGTTAAAAAGGGCACTAGCCCTTTTATTTCCAATCGAATGACTCCGTTTTGAAGTTTCTAAGACAACGCCTTCTATAAAAACCTGATATGCCCCCAGGGCATAATTTAAAACCCTTGCCCTGAAGGCTGTGGGGGAGTCCTCCTCAAAAATATATTTTCTATCTGGAAATCAACTACGCTGAACAAAATGGCTATCTCAAAATTCTGATTGGATTTTTTTGGGGGAATGATGGGCATGGGGGGAGGGGGGGGCTAGTTGCCCTCCAGTCATTTTCGACTATTAAAAAGGACAGTAGAACTCTCGATTTCCAATCGAATGAGCCCCCTTTGAAGTTTCTACGACGACCCCTTCCTTATAAAGTACCTCTGGGAAAAAAAATAACAATAATAACAAAACATTGGAGCCGTATGGTCTTTACTATAGGCAAGGCTACAGCGTTGCCTCTCATGATTAAACTTACATAGTCCCCATTTATAATAAACTATATAGATTCTTTATGTAAATATATCGAAGTGCCTTTTATAACAACTTTATATTTCGTTCGTTATTATAATTAATGAATTTATTATCATGTTTTATATTTAATATATTTTTCATAAGTCTCCGATGGTACAATGGTAAGTATACGGGCTTGTAACTAGTAGTTAGGATAGCTGGCATTCATCAAGATTGGCCGTAAAAAGCAGTTTTTGGCGGAAAAGTTGATTATATTTAAAAAAAATTGTTTTAATTACAAAAAGTTTATAACCCCATCAATTTTCTTTAAAATGAGCCATTAAAAAGCTCTCTACAATGTTCCAGTGCCCCGCTATCTGAGGAAAAGAAAAGAAAACAAAAAAAGATGCCGTTTATGTAGAATATCATAATAGCTACCAATTTTGTTGATTTTCAAGCCAATATATTTACCTTGTTGTTCAAGCCAAAGGACGGTAAGTTTCCTATATAGGGGTTTCGGACAAGGCGGTTCTAATGGTGCACTTTTTGCTTTGATTTGACTCTATTTTTAGGGGTTATGGCTTATTATATTTCATAGCATCGGACGTGATCGTCTCTTATTAGTTTGCAAGCTACCGCTACAACCCGGATTAAACAAGGTTTTGATAATTCCAAGCAAGGTTTTGGCAATAATTGGCAAGATTTTGAAAATACCAGTCACGATTTTAATGGCACCATGCTATCTTTTGAAAATAATAGACAAATTTTGATGGTAATAGAAATTTTTTATTAATATCAGGCAGACTATTGATAAAAATTCGCAAGATACAACCAGACATGATTTTGATAGCATCATGCTAGATCCACTCCAACCACTAGTTCTCTTAGGGGGAAATAGGGCTTGATAAGTTCGAGTACTCCACGCCAAGATTGGGACCTCTTAGCTATGATTAACGCTCCCGTCCAAAGTGAGGCTAGAGGAGAGCCCTAAGTCGCCCCTAATCGCGGTGGAGTGGTGAAACGTTTTGCTGGTTGCCTAGCCCGACTAGCACTAACGTAACGGGGCACCAGAAGTTTGGGGAGCTGCTGGTCAAGAAAATTCCCATGAAACACCAATGGATACAGAAGATTCAGATTTAACGATCAATACTATGGCGTCCACGGTAGCTGAAGCGGATCAGGTTCGGATGATACCTGATTCAAGAAGTGAGCTAACCATCCCCACCAAGAGACTTAAAGATGGTACTTAGAACGTAAGAAGTTGCAAGGCCGAGTCAACTAGAGTGGTCTCTACGGTGTTGGATTCCTTCTAGACCCAATTGCTGCATCATCTGTTATCTCTTGGCAACCAGTGTCAGCAAGAATCTCTACCCTGAGACTGAAATGCCGGATTAGTAACGTGAATATGTTGTCCGTCTACGCACCTATTAGAGATAGCCCTGACGACGTTAAAGATGCGTTTTCCTTTGAACTGTAAAGAATACTCAACTTTTTCCCAGGACGTGGCATTTTAGGGCCCCTTCTCAGTGGCCCTAAAGAACCACTAAAAATGCTCAAAAGCAGGAAAAGCAGTCTGCTCGTAGCGACAGGGAGAAATACTGGTCGCAAATGACTTTTGACATGCAACAAGCAGAAGAATTGCATAACCTAAGGAAAACATTCAAGCTACTTAGGGAAGCTACAGGTAAGTCACCTATTTCCACGGACTCCCTGAAAGACAAAACAGGCAGCCTTATTCAGACGGGAAAAAGACCGCCTTCAGAGATGGAAAGAACTGTTCTCCGAGCTCCTTAATCCAAAACAGCTCCGTGTGATCTACCCAATTTTACAGAGTGTACCGAAGGAGCCCTACTAGATATATCTACAGCCACCGTCGTTTTGCTGATATTATGCGGGCACTGAAAAACATGTAAAATAGCAAAGCCCCAGGAAAGGATGGCATCCCAGCAGAGATGTATAAGTCATCCCCCACACTATTATGTCAGCTAAAATACTTGCTAGTTGAGATATGGGCGACAAAGAAATCGTAAACTTACAGTACTTCCACTTGTATCAGAGGCAATGCTATAGCGTTGCCTATAGTAAAGGCCATACGGCTTTTAGTTTCCTTTTTAAGAGTCAAAAGTGATCGGAGGGTAACTAGCGCCCCCCCCCCTCCCCACGCCCTTTTCCCCAAATGCATCCGATAAAAATTTTGAGATAGTCGTTTTGTTAAAAATAGTTCAAAGTTCATATAACAAAAAATCCGGTGTCGACACAAACCCCCAGGGCCAGGGGGCTTGCGTTGTAAGTTATACCTGGGATTATTTATGGTTCTTATGGAAGAGATACTCGAATAAACTTCAGAGAGGGCTCATTTGATCGGAAATTGTAAGTTTTAGTTCACTTTTTAAGAGTCAAAAGAGATCGGAGGGTAACCAGCCATCCCCCACGCCCTTTTTTCCCAATGTATCCGACACAAATTTTGAGATAGCCATTGTGTTGAATATTGCTCAAAGATCATATAAAAAAACTCCGGTGGCGACACAACCCCCCAGGGCCAGGGGGAAGGAGTTGTCAGTTATGCCCCGGGGCATATATGGTTCTTATAAAAGGTATGCTCGTATAAACTTCAAAGCGGGCTCATTTGATTGGAAATGGAAAGTTTTAGTTCACTTTTTAAGATTCAAAAGAGATCGGAGGTTTATCAGCCCGCTCGCTCTTTTTTCCCAAATGTATTCGATAAAAATTTCGATATAGCCATTTTGTTAAAAATTGTTCAAAGATCATATAACAAAACTCTGGTGTCAACACAACCCCCCCAGGGCCTGGGGCAGGCTTTCTAAGTTATGCTCTGGGAGCATAAATGGTGCTTATGGAAGGGATGTTCGTATAAACTTCAAAGAGGGCTCATTTGATTGGAAAATTATAAGTTTTGGCTCACTTTTTAAGAGTCAAAAGAGATCGGAGGGCCCCATCCAATTAGTACTTTGAGATAACCATTTTTTTAAATAATTCAAAGATCATATAACAAAGTCCGGAATGGCACAACCCCCCAGGGTGTTGTAAGTTATGCCCTGGGGGAATATATGGTTCTTATGGAAGGCATAATCGTAAAAACTTCATCGACGGCTCATTTAATTGGAAATTAAAAGTTCTAGTTCAGTTTTGAGAGTCAAAAGAGACTGGAGGGCAAATAGCTCCCCCCACGCCCCCTATCCCCAAATGCATACACTAAAAATTTTGAGGTAGCCATTTTGTTAAAAATAGTTCAAAAGTCATATAACAAAAACTGAGGTGTCGACACAACCCCCCAGGAACCGGGGTCAGGTGTTTTAAATTATGCCCTGGGGCATATATGGTTCTTATGAAAGTGATGCTCGTACAAACTTCAGAGAGGGCTAATTTGATTAACTTCAGAGTCAAAAGAGTTGGCTTAACTTCAGCGTAAGAACTTCAGAGTCAAAAGATATCGGAGGGCAACTAGCCCCCCCCCCACTCACTCCTTCTTTTTCCAAACACATTCGATGAAAATTTTGAGATAGCCATTTTGTTACATATAGTTCAAAAGTCGGATAAGAAAAACTACAGTGTCATTACAACCCCCTAGGGCCCGGGGAAAGGCGTTCTAAGTTATGCCCTGAGGGCATATATGGTTCTTATGAAAAGGATGCTCGTATAAACTTCATAGAAGGCTCATCTGATTGGAAATGGAAATTTATAGTTCAATTTTAAGAGTCAAGAGATCGGAGGGCAACAAGCTTTCCCCCTCCCACACGCCCTTTTCCCCCAAACTCATCCTCTACAAATTTTTCGATTGCCATTTTTTTTAATCGCTCAAAAATTAGATAACAAAAACTCTGGTGTCAACACAACTCTCCAGGGCCCGGGGGGTAGCCATTGTAAGTGTTGTCCTAGGGGCGTATATGGTTCTTTTGAAAGGGATGCTCGTATAAACTTCAGAGAGGGCTCTTTTGATTGGAAATTGAAAGTTCAAGTTCACTTTTTAAGACTCAAACGATATTTGAGGGCAACTAGCCCCCCCCCCCATGCCCTTTAGCCCCCCTGGGCCGGGGGGCAGGAGTTGTGAGTTAATGCTCTGGGGGAATATACGGTTCTTTTGGAAGGGATTCTCGCATAAACTTCGAAGAGGGATAATTGGACTGGAAATTGAAATTTCCCGTTCACTTTTTAAGAGTCAAAAGAGATCGGAGGGCAACTAGCCCCCCCCTCCCCTCTACGCTCTATTTTCCGAAGAACCCATCCAATGAGAACTTTGAGAAAGCCATTTTTTCAAAATGGTTCAAAGATCATATAACGAAGTCATGATTCATTGCTCAACCGGTTAAGACCGTATTGCCTGCTATCGCCCACTCTATGAATCACGTAATGAAAGGAATGACGATGGATTATTGCTAAATTATCTGCATGCTGTGATATAATGAAAACTTTGTACAATCTGATAAAAGACAATCTGAAAATACAAGCCTTTCCATAAATAAAACTCAACAACGGAAATCATTAGCTATTATTCCTCCAAAGTGATTTAAGGCTCAAATTATTCGTGATATGAGATTAAAACAATAGTACAATGGGAAAAAGGACTGATTTAGAACTGGTGTTTTCTTCTTTTGCCAGTAAGTCAATTTTAGCTATTACTAAGTTAAGATGGGCAAGAAAACAAAATAAAAAGAATCGTCCAGATATTGATTCTAGCGAGGATATTGCTACAAGTACCCCAAATACGTCAGGAAATCCGAATATTCGGAAGCCAGTGACAACTCAGGTTTCGTTAATAACCCTATCAGAGGACTTTGCAAAGATGATGGACATTATGCGTGAAACTCGTAGATCAGTCCAAGCAATTGAACAGCGATCATTGAGTAGAAAATAGAATAAAAGTAATTGAATCAGAGCAAATAGCCTTAAGGTCTGAATTCTCCGGAATTAAGTCTTGTACAAATGCTGTAGAAAATGACATTTCTTTGTTGAAAAATGATTATTTTAACCTGCAGTCAGAAGTTAAATGTTTTAAAGAAAAGACCATGTGTATGTCTGATAGGCTTATGGCTGCAGAATATCAGCCTAACGAAAACAATGTGGCTGTATGGAATGCAGTCTGTGAGGAAGATCAAGCCAAAGGTATGTTTACCGAGATATGTACGGATGGACTAAATTTATCAGTGATACCCCATTTTCAGTTGTTACAATAAAAAAGGATAAGAAATATTTTAAGGTTAATATAAAAAACCGTGGAAACAAGATAGAAATCCTTAAAAATGGGAAGAAGCTTAAAGGAAGAAAGATAGCAAACCAGGGAAACATTTATGTGAGTGATGATGCCCCATTTTCTGTGAGAGAGGCAAGAAAAAAAACTATATGAAAAAAAAATTGCGTCTTAAAACGATGGGTATCATTTCATGGGTATCAAACACAGTTCCACCATATCTTCAGTTTGAACGTTTGGGTGGTATGAAAGTGAAGTTTACGTGTGATGAATGGATTGAGGAACTAGCACATAAGCCTCCTCCCTCCACAGCTTCCAGAGGTGCTAAAAAATGCGTGTTTCATTGAATGTTTTTAGTTTACTTATTTATTAATTATCTTTTCTTTTTCGCTTGGTTTAATCAAATAGATATGGAAAAGTTGATAGTGATGAATTTGAAATATTTGGGTTAATGATAATTTTTATTTTTGAGTAAATAATTTAAAATGTTTGTTAATGTGAAATTATTTTGAGTGGGTGGTAGCAGGCTGATGTCTTTTTGAATGGTTTTGCTTTGTGCCATGAAGCTTACAATAATGTACTTTTTTAAATTGTATGTCCGCTTTGACGGAATATATTTTGTTATTTTTTCTGTATTTATCTAGGTCTAGATACATGTTCAGTAGATAATGATTTTTTTCGCCACCGCCACCCTCTACCGTCACATACATTAACTTTTAATGATGATGGTTAGAGATATCGTTTTACCTCCTGGGAACAGCAATGTCCTGTAACTTGAAAGTCGAAGGGTTGATTTTTCCAGCCAGTTTAATGAAAAGATAAATAGAAATTTAGATATTAATGCTAATGAGATTTTTACAAATGAACCATCAAGGTATATTTTTAAAGAAGGGACACTACCCTTGTATTGTGATAGGGGCCATTTTGGCCTTAACATTTTTCATTTGAATTGTCAGGGATTGAATTCTGCGCATATTTTTATCGGAATTAATAAATACTAATGTCTTTCAGGTGATCGCTTTAACTGAAACAAGGTTAAATGATAATAGCTCGCAATTACTACATATCCCTGGTTATAATTTATATGTAAGGAATCGAGAGTATTACCAACATGGAGGCCTAGCAGCTTATATTCAGGCTGATTATAAGGTTTCAATAAGAGAAGATCTTACAATATATAGAGAGAAAGTTTGCGAGTGTTTTGTTCTACATATAACTAGAGAGAATTTGAACTTTTGTATTGTTGTAGTATATAGACCTCCACAGAGCCTGCTCCAAGACTTTATGGACCTATTTGAAGAACAGTTAATGAAACTTCCGATTAAGTCTATGCCTTGTTTTATAATGGGGGATTATAATATTGACCTTATAGATCAGTCATCTGCTAGCACTGAATTTATTAATAGAAGTTTATCTAATGGGTTTCATCCTTGTAAAGAAAGTGGAGAAAGCATTAAAATATGAACTAAGGAGCTGTGAAGTGGAGGCCATGGATAAAATTGCCGAGGATCTGGAAGATGCAGATAGACGGCATAATAGTAAAATATTGAACTGGCACGTTAACAAATTGAGAGGGAGTAGACAATCCGGACTTGTCCCAGTAAAAGATAGGAATGGGGTCACAATTAGCGATAAGGAAAAAACTAAAGAGAGATGGGCCGAACATTTTGAGAACTTGCTTAACCGAGATAGAGTTGCAGGAAAAAATATAGAGGACAATGAAAAAGTTTGTGATAACTTGGATGTGAAGGAAGATTTGTTTTGTGAGGAGGAATTAGCAACAGTACTAAAAGGATTAAAGAATAATAAGGCTCCAGGTGCTGATGGGGTGGTAAATGAGTTTCTTAAATACGGTGGCTCTGAGGTTAGAAATAAGTAATTGAAGATTATGAATATGATTTTTGAAAAAGGGGAAGTACCTAACGATTTTAGGAAAACCTTAATTAAGCCACTTTATAAGAAAGGTGATAAAAGTGAGTGTGGTAATTATCGAGGCATTAGTCTGGTCTCTGTAGGTAGAAAATTACTTAGTAATATGATATTTTTTAGACTGAGAGATGCCGTAGACAAAGTTTTAAGAGAAGAGCAGTGCGGTTTTAGAAAAGGTAGAGGATGTGTCGACCAAATTTTCACTCTTAGGCTAATAATTGAGAAGTTCTTGAGTTTTCAAACACCTTTGTTCCTCAGTTTTATAGATTATGAGCAAGCGTTCGATTCTGTTGATAGAAGAGCTTTAGTAAAGGTTCTATCCTTGTATGGTATACCAAACAAATACATTAAAGTGATTAGTGCTATGTACGAGAATAATACTGCTGCGGTTAAGGTAGGAAATGAGGTTTGCAGCTGGTTTTGTATGAAATCAGGAGTTAAGCAGGGTTGTGTTCTATCCCCCTTTATATGGATTATTTTGATGGACTTAGTTTTAAGGAGCACAGGAAAGGCAATGGGAGACCACGGAATCAAATGGGGAGGAAAAAGTCTCCTGGACTTGGATTATGCTGATGATTTAAGCATCCTAGATGAAAGTGTGAGCAAAATGAATGAAGTTTTAGAGGTTTTGCGAGTTCAGGGTGCTAGAATTGGTTTGAAAATTAATGTTAGGAAAACTAAGTCACTAAGGCTAGGAATAAGTGAAGATGAAAAGGTGACGTTGGGTAATGAAAAGATTTATCAGATGGGCAGCTTCACTTACTTTGGTAGTATTATTAGTAAAGATGATGGGAGCAGTGAAGATGTTAAAAATAGAATAGCCAAGGCTCAGGGTGTTTTTTTTCACAGTTGAAAAAAGTCTGGAAGAATAGGAAGATAAGTCTGCAAACCAAGATTAGAATATTAGAAGCTACAGTGATGACAGTGGTCAAATATGGCTCTGAAGCATGGACGCTCCGAAAAGCGGATGAAGATTTGCTAGATGTTTTCAAGAGAAATTGCTTAAGGATAGTTCTGGGTACCCGGCTGACTGACGGTATTTCAAACAATAGGCTATACGAAAAATGTGGCTCAATACCGCTCTCTAGGGCTATAATGAAAGAAAGGTTGAGGTGGTTAGGGCACGTTGTGCGGATGAAGGATGACAGATTTCCGAAGATTTTTCTTTTCGGCCAACCATCTAGGGCTAAACGGAAAGCAGGTTGTCTCCATCTGGGGTGGGAGGACGTCATAAAGAAAGATTTAAATGAAATGGGAACTTCGTGGGCGGGTGTAAAAAGGGAGGCTTTGAATAGATTGGGGTGGAGGTGGAGCGTGCGTAGCTGTGTTGGCATCAGGCGGCTTGGTGCTGCGGTGAGTTGTTAGTAGTAGTAGTTTCATCCTTGTATAAATACCCCTACAAGAATTACGGGAATATCAGCTAAGCTTCTGGATAACATCCTTTCTAATGTACCCTTGAGTCCTCCAGGGCCCTTATCAACGATGTACCTGATCACTTTGGAGTTTCAGCTAGCTTTAGACCTGTTACGAAGGTGGTTAAAGGCAAAAAATCAGGGATTCCATTGATCAGTAAAAATGCGATGGTAAAACTTAAAAATGATATAGAAAAGGTGGATTGGTACGATGTTCTAGGCGACGTTCAGGACACAAATTCAAAGTTTGTTTTATTTTATGAAAAGTTGCAGAGTTTGATAAGTCAAGTAGTCATATTGAAACCGTTTAATAGAAAGCACTCAAGTAAAAAACCTTGGATTAGTCCTGTGATTTTGAAGCAAAAAAATGTAAGAGATAAATTGTTTAGAGCTCAAATAATTAACCTGACACAAGAAAATAAGCAATTATATAAAATTTATCGAAATAGGTTGAATACAATTTTAAGAAATGAAAAAAAGAAATATTTTGAGAAAAAGTTTAAGGAGGTCGAAGGATGCCCTGAGAATACCTGGGGACTAATAAAAGAAGTGATTGAATTAAAAATAAATAGTGTACCTGATGAATTAGTTAGTGCAATGGGAAAGACTTTGAATTCTGAAAAGGACATATGCAACGAATTTCATAGTTATTTTTCGAATATCGGTCTGAATTTAGCTATGTCAGTCGTACCTGATAGTGGTGATCCAACGTTCGAGTCCTTACTGAGGGACCCGATTGATGTATCTCTTCACCTTAGACTTCTAACAGTTAATAACATTAAAAAAATTATTTATGGGTTGCTTAGTACTTCATCTGGTAGCGATCATATTACTCTAAAAACACTTAAATGTATTTTTCCTGTTATAGCTGAAGTTTTATGCGGGTTAAATAATGAGTGTTTTTGTCAAGGAAAATTCCCAGACTGTTTTGAAATTGCCCGTATAACCCCAATTCATAAGGGTGGTATTCAAAATGACCCAGGAAACTACAGACCGATATCTGTTTTACCCATCATTTCCAGTGTTTTAGCGAAGTGTTTTAGTATTAGAATGACGAGTTTTTTGGAGGATCATAAGTTACTGGTAGAGACACAATTCGGGTTCCATAGAAAAAGGACAATGGAACAGGCGATGATTTATTTGACAACTATTATTAATGATGTATTAGATAAAGGTTTTAAATTAGGTGCTATATTTTTAGATCTGATGAAAGCTTTCGACACTGTGGATCATGAACTTCTACTTAAGAAGTGTGAGGTGTATGGTTTGAGGGGTAAATCATTAAATGTTTTAAGAAGTTTTTTAAGTAATCGTTATCAGTATGTCCAACTAAATGATTCTTCTTCCGAAAAAAGCCTATTGAAATAGGTGTTCCGCAAGGATCAGTTCTCGGTCGTATATTATTCTTGATATTTATTAATGATTTACCAAATTGTCTAAATAATTTTTGCTATAGAATAAATGAACTAACGGTAAACCCGACTAATGAAATAGTTTCACTTTTTGCTGATGACACAACAGCCATTAGCACAGCTAAGACAGCGGAGCTGCTGCAGATTTCCATGAAGGAATCAGTTAATAGAATTATAGCATGGCTGAGGGTAAATAAATTAAGGATTAACATGGCTAAGTCTAACTTTATTATTTTCTCGCGATCATAAAATTTTTACCCATGGATCAAGGAATTAGATATGCCTATTGGCGTTATAAAACGGACTGCGTCTTTTAAATACCTTGGGATTGTAATAGATGAAACTCTATCTTTTAAGGAACATGTAGCTTTAACTAGCAAAATTTTGGCAAGAAATCTCGGTATAATGAAGAAACTCCAACATTGTTTTCCCAAGTCTGTCCTTCGCCATCTTTATTTTTCTTTAATACACCCTTATATACTTTATTGTTCGAGTATTTGGCTCTCTACTTTTTCTTCTATCCTAAAACCAATAAGTTCTACAAAATCATGCAGTAAGAATTTTAGCCGGTATATCTCCACGTATGTCTGTTTGAGAAATTTACCCAACTTTAAAAATTTTGACGGCTGCAGGCCTTCGTGAATTCTATGTATTGTTGTTTATTTTTGGACTGCAGCAGGATGTTCAGCCTCGTTGTTTTGGTGATTTATTGTCCATTAGGTCTACTGTTCATTCTCATGATACAAGGGGTAGTGCGGACTTCTGTGTACCTAGATGTATATCTTCCCGTTCATGTTTTTCTGTTTTTTTTTTATAGAGGTACGCGGAAATGGAATAGTTTGAATAGTGATATTAAGACTATTGGTGACCCCAATATTTTTAGAAAATCATTAAGGAACTGCTTTTTGCTGAATATGAGTTTTGACTGATTGATTGATTTATTTATTGTGGGGGTTTTGTCGATATGATGTTCCCAGAGGAAGTATAATATATGATATTATTTTGTATTTATTGTTTAGTTTGATGGTATTAGTGGTGTCGGTGGCCAAGTGTTCTTTGTTTTAAGGATTTTGTTTTATCTACCTCCCCCACGGACAAGCTTTGCTTTTTAGGGGAGGAAGTAATAATTTTTTGTCGATACTTTTTTTTTTCAATAAATCCTTCTTCTTTCAGAAAACTCCGGGTTCGACAAAATCCTTCAGGGCCCGGGGTATGCGTTGTAAGTTATTCCCGGGGGGGGGGGCGGGTTAAATAGCTGTTATGAAAAGGATGCTCGTATAAACTTCAGAGAGGGCTCATTTGATTGGAAATAAAAAGTTCTAATTCACTCTCTCGAAGTCAAAAGAGATCGGAGGGCAACTAGCCCCTCCACCTCCACGCCATTTATTACCCAAACTTCGAGGTGGCTATTTTGATAAAAATAATTCAAACATCAGATATTAAAACTCTGGGGTGGACACAGCCCCCTAGGGCCCGGGGACATGCGTTTCAGGTTATGCCCTGGGGGCATACATTGTTCTTATAGTAGTATAAACTTCAGATAGGGCTCATTTGATTGAAAATGGAAAGTTCTAGTTCACTTTTAAAGACTCAATAGAGATCGAGGGGTAATTATACCCCCACGCCCTCTTTTCCCTAACCCATCCAATAAAAACTTTGAGATAGCCATTTTGTTAAAAATAGTTCAAACATCAGATAATAAGAAATCCGAGGTAGACACAATCCCTTTTTTTACTTTAATATTGTTACTTTGATACTTAGTGAAATTAGTTTTGATACTTTGATACTAGTGATGAACATTTGATTTGGAAAAAAAAAGTTTGATTGTGAAATAAGGAATTTTTAAAAGCCTGAAACTTTTTGTAATAAAAAACGAACAAAAATTAATTAAAAAAGACTTTCCGAAAAAGAAGTTTTCCAATGAAAAGTAAAGGCCATTTGAAACTTAGGATCAGCAGATCCATTCAGGGAAAAAGAAAATTATACTTTAAATCTTTTCGTTTTTTAAGACTTTATAGTTTGGCCTGCTATTTGTATGCTGGAGAAAAATTTTCAGCAATTTTTAACAACATACACCCTTTTAAAAATCTGGACATAAATAGTACTGTTTGATTTAGTTTCATACCTCCTCTAGTTGACCTGAAATGGAAAACTTGATACCATTCGCAAAAAAATCTGTTTACTTTCTTTGATAGCTTGGATACACTTACGCTAATTTGATTTGGTTAAATTTTAAGAGCAGAAATTAGAGGGTGGGTGTGGGAGGGTGGGAGTGGAAGGGGGATTAGTTGCCCTCAAATTACTTCGACTATTAAAAAGGGCATCAGCCCTTTCTATTTTCAATCGAATGAGCCCTTTTCGAAGTTCCCACGACAACTCCTTCGATACGAAGTGCCCTGGTCTAAACAACAACAACAACAAAAAATAATACATTATACCCACTTCGGTCTTTGCTATAAAAACGTCAAGCCTTCCAATCACTTTCGACTACTAAAAAGGGCACTAGGCCTTTCGATTTCCAATCGAAAGAGCCCTTTTGGAAACAACAACGCTTTCTATAAGCACCTTATATAACCCCAGGGCATAAATTAAAACCCTTACCCTAAGGTCTGTTAGGGTGATCGTCATCCTCTAAGACCGAATTTCCGGAACTTTCAATTACGTTAAACAACATGGCTATCTCAAAATTTTGATTGGATGTGTTTGGGGAAATGGTGGGCGTGAGAGGGGTGTTAGTCGCCTTCCAATCACTTCTGACTATTAAAAAGGGCACAAGCCACTCGACTTTTTAATTGAATGGGTGCTTTTCGAAGTTTCTACGACAACTTCTTCGATACGAAGTGCCCTGCTCTAAGGGAAAAAATTAATAAATAATACAATTTGCCAACATCGTTCTTATATGCCCCCAGGGCATAACTTAAAACCCTTGCCCTGAGGGTTGTGGGGGAGTGTCCTCCTCTTTACTTAGTCCCCGTTTCTTGTTTCGTTACCGAGTGTGCCCGTTCTTTACTTAGGCAGCGCGATCGTGCTGCCTATGATTTATACAACAAGTTTCTATATAAACCTAATATGCCCCCAGGCCATAGCTTACAAACCATGCATTGGGGGCTCTGAGGGGTTATCATCCTAAGAGACCTAATTTCCAGAACGTTCAACTACGTTGAACAAAATGGATATATCAAAATTTTGATTGGATGTGTTTTTGAAAATGGTGGGGGTTTGAGGGGCGTTAATCGCTATCCAATCACTTTCAACTATTAAAAAAGGCACTAGCCCTTTCAATTTCCAATTGAATGGGCCTTCTACGACAACGCTTTCAATAAAAACTTTATATGCCCCAGGGCATAACTTGCAACCCTTGCCCTGAGGGCTGTGGGGGGAGGGGTTGTCATCCTAAAAGACCTAATGTCCAAAATTTTCAACTACGTTGAATAAAATGGCTATCTAAAAACTTTGATTGGATGTGTTTGGGGAAACGGTGGGGGTAAGAGGGGGGTTAGTTGCCCTCAAATCACTTTCGACTATTAAAAAAGGTGCTATCGTTTGAATTTCAAATCGAATGAGCCCTTTTTCAAGTTTCTACGACAAAGATTTCGATCAAAACCTTATATGCCCCCAGGGCATAACTTATAATCCTTGCCCTGAGGGTTGTGGGGTAATGTCCTCCTCAAAAATATATTTTTTATCCGGAAATCAACTACGCTGAACAAAATGGCTATCTCAAAATTATTTTTGGATCTGTTTGGGGGAATGATGGGCATGGGGGGGGGCTAGTTGCCCTCCAATCACTTTCGACTATTAAAAAGGGCACTAGCCCTTTGAATTTCCAATACAATGAGTTTTTTTGAAGTTTCTAAGACAACGCCTTCTTTAAAAACTTATATGCCCCCAGGGCATAACTTACAATCCTTGCCCTGAGGGCTGTGGGGGAGTGTCCTCCTCAAAAACATATTTTCTATCTGGAAATCAACTACGCTAAACAAAATGGCTATCTCAAAATTTTGATTGGATGTGTTTGGGGAAATGATGGGCGTGGGGGGGGGGGGCTATTTGCCCTCCAATCACTTTCGGCTATTGAAAAGGGCACTAGCCCTTTGAATTTCCAAACGAATGAGCCTTTTTTGAAGTTTCTACGACAAATCCTTCTATAAAAACCTTATATGCCCTAGGGCATAACTTAAAACCCTTGCCCTGAGGGTTGTGGGAGAGTGTCCTCCTCAAAAACACATTTTCTATCTGGAAATAAACTACGCTGAATAAAATGGCTATCTCAAAATTTTGATTGGATATGTTTGGGAGAATGATGGGTGTGGAGGGGGGGGGGCTAATTGCCCTCCAATCACTTTCGTCTATTAAAAAGGGTACTAGCCCTTCAAATTTCCAATCGAATGAGCCTGTTTTGAAGTTTTTACGACAACGCCTTCTATAAAAACCTTATATGCCCCCAGGGCATAGCTTAAAACCCTTGCCCTGAGGGTTGTGGGGGAGTGTCCTCCTCAAAAATAAATTTTTTATCTGGAAATCAACTACGCTGAACAAAATGGCTATCTCGAAATTTTGATTGGATGTGTTTGGGGGAATGATTTGCATGGGGGGGGGGGCTAGTTGCCCTCCAATCACTTTCAACTATTAAAAAGGGCACTAGCCATTTGAATTTCCAATCGAATGAGCCCCTTCTGAAGTTTCTACCACGACCCCTTCCATATGAAGTGCTCTTCTCTAAAAGAAAAATATAATACATAGTACATTGTGCCAAGATCGTTCTTATATGCCCTTAGGGCATAACTTAAAACCCTTGCCCCGAGGGTTGTGGGGGAGTGTCCTTCTCAAAAACATATTTTCTATCATTAAATTAACTACGCTGAACAAAATGGCTATCTCAAAATTTTGATTGGATGTGTTTTGGGGAATTGTGGGCTTGGGGGAGGGGGCTAGTTGCCCTCCAATCACTTTCGACTATTGAAAAGGGCACTAGTCACTCCAATTTCCAATCGAATGAGCCATTTTTGAAGTTTCTACGACAACTCCTTCGATACGAAGTGCCTGGCTGAATAAAATAAAAAAAAACACATTGGGCCCACATCGTTCTTTACTTAGGCAGCGCTAGCGCTACCTATGATTAGTGCAGTAATTAGTACACAAGAAAGTTCGTATAATTACAGAAAACACAAGGAAAACAACTTAGTAAGGGGCAAAGTCGGTAAAAACATGCCGTCAACTTTTGCTTGCATTGCAAGAGTAACCATGAGTTGATATAAAAAATTTTTCCCCTGAACGAAATGGTGGGAATTTCTATGTTTTTCCCCTGAACCGAGAGGTATTTTGTATTTTATCATCATTTATTTTTTCCCAGAAGTGATTGTATTTATCTAGTTTTTACTTTGAAAAAGATTTAATTTTTTACAGTTATGAAGTATAAAGGTGTCAAATATATTGATTTTTGGTATTCAAAATAAAATTAAAAATATCGAATTAAAATTTTTATTTGATTTTCTTAATCTTAGTTTTAGTGTTTTACTTTGAACAAAATACTTTGATAATGCTTTATTCTTTATAAACACCGAGTCTTAAGGCATTAAATATTTCGGTGTTTGATAACCAAGTTCAAAACTATATTGTTAAAAAATATCCGTCCAACGCTTCGACATTGCTCAACAGAACTAAAAGCTAGGAGTTTATATCTTAGTTTTTGTAAGTAGGTTATTGCTTTGTGTATTTTTTTGTAATCACTTATTTTTTTCATTTTTATTTACTTTTGCTTTAATTGACATACTTTTTCCATTGCCTTTAGAAACATATAAGTCTCTAAGCTTCATTAAATAAAGAAAAAAATAAGTTTTTCAACTGAAAATAAGGAGCAACATTAAAACTTAAAACGAACAGAAATTATTACGTATATGGAGCGGGGGTTTCCCCTCCTCAACACCTCGCTCTTCACGCTACAGTTTTCAGCACATTAAAAAGCGTTACTTATAGTTCTAATTAAACGACCCTTGTGTTTCAATAGTCGTTTTTAAAGAATTGTGGCAAAATTTAAACTTTAGTGCAAAAAGCCAAGCATTGAGGAGGGGAAAACCATCTCATATGCGTAATAATTTCTGTTCGTTTTAAGTTTTAATGTTGCTCTTTACTTTCAGTTGAAAGAACTCATTTCTTTGTTTAATTTCTGATCGTTTTTTAAATAATGCAAGGATACTTGGCTCTATCTTCGCAGAAAAATCCGCCTCCCCATAGAAATATCCTCTGGACAGTTCAATTCTGGCGAAAATTTACCCCGGACAATTACCCTTAACGTGTCCACGCGTAAAATTCAATCTGTAAAGAGAAAGCAAGAAATATAAAGACATTTCCTATAGGAATTCTGGCAAGTTCACTCAGCGTAAATTTCCCATGAAAAGTTCAACCCCTGGAAACTTCCCTCCCCATGGAAATTTCTCCCAGCTGAAAATTTGTCCACCCCTCCCCACCCGAAAAATATATGCAAACTTCCCGATAACAAATGAAAACAATGGGCAAATTTTGCAATTTAAAAACCTTTACCCAGGGGATTTAGGGGGTCATTTTATCTTCAAATATTGGGCCTTTTAACTATGCTGAACAAAAAAGGCTATCTCAAAATTTTGATCGGACGATTTTGGAAAAAAAGTGGCTTGGAAGGGGGCCTAGTTGCCGTATATTGTTTTGGTCGCTTAAAAAGGGCACTAAAACTATATTGAACCCTCTCCTGACGTTCTAGGCCCACTGGGTTGATACGATCATCCTTGGGGGAAAAAACAACATATAAACACTCATCCCTGATCTTTCTTCTGGCAAAAACTAAAAAATTTCAGATATGAGCTTGAAACCTCTACATTAAGGTTTTTTTATAAGCTGAATCTGATGATTTTTTTTCATTAAAACTCTATTACTTCTCGGGGGGCCTTTCTCCCTTTTTTCGAAAATCAGACAAATTTTCTCAGGCTCGAAGCTTTTGATGGGTATATTTAAAGTTAATGAAACTTATATATTTGGAATCAGCATAATAAGCCAATTCTTTTGATATATATATATTTTGGTATCAAAATTCCGTTTTTTAGAGTTTCGGTTACTATTGAGCCGGGCCGCTCCTTACTTAAAGTTTGTTATCACGAACCGTTTGATTACCCCTCAAAATCCAAATAGAGATCATTCAAATATTGATAGTTTCGTCTGCGCTACGAAAAGTACTGTATTCATAAGACTAAAGTTTCATGAAATGTAATTAAACAAATAGAAAAGGTTTTTCAACTAAAGTAAGGAGCAAGTTTAAAACTTAAAATAAATATAAATTACTCTGTATATAAGGGGGACTGCCTCCTTATCAACACTTTGTTCATTAAACAAAAGTTTTTTAATGCTTTGAGTTTTTTTTCCAATTTCATATTTCTTTTAAATCTGGAAAAAAGCCAAACTTCACAGTAAAGAGTAATGACGTAAGGAACAGGCAGCTCCCTTCATACAAATAATATTCTGTTCAAATAAGTTCCAAATCTGTTCCTTGCTTTCAGTTGAAAAGCTTTTTTTTATTTAATTTCTGATTGTTTTCCAAATCCTACCCGGGCCTAACCAAGATATAATTTGAGATAGCGGTCCCTTAAATCCCTAATTAATTGCTTTTAAGATATGTAAATCAATAATTGTACGTTTAATAGTACCGTCCTACGTTTAAATTTGCAATTTCAGTTTAGGATAAAATTTAAATATACTTAAGAAATTGGCGATAAATAGTAACTTTGGTGAAAAGTCCCTGTTAATATTAATACTAAAGAATTTCAATTAGATAAAAAGGAGTATACTATTTATATGGGTGGAAACTAGTAGAGAGCCAGGTATTACTCCGAGATACACTGGGTGCTGCCATCTACAATTGAGTGCGCATGTGCCTAACCATATAGACAATGTATTGATCCACAAGAGGGGAACTAAATTTCTGAAAACTTGATTTGCATAATCGAAGAGAGAGAATTTCCGAGAAATTGATTTGCATAATCGAGGGGAATTATTGATCTACGAAAGGGGAATTAGAAATGACATCACTTGTTTCCTAGGAATTATACGGGACTCTAAAGAGATAGAAATTCTATTTTTAAATACGGCTTCTCTGATCTTTAGTGGCAGAGATAAATTGATATTCTATTTTTAAATATGGCTTCTTTGATCTTTAGGTCTGAGGGATAAATTAATATTCTATCGAAGCCATAATAGTGTAGCTAGGAACACCTTAGAGATGGAGAGATTAACGCGGGAAAGGGTTTCATAGGAATTTCAAATGTGACAGCGCAGAGATGCCAAAACAAAAGGAAAACGTAGAAATTACGTTTAGGGATTATTTGGGTGAAACAGTTTGAGACATGTTAGGGAATTATTTAGGGGAAAACCGTTTGAGACATTTTAGAAGATGATTTTAGAAGATGATGTAGAAGATGATTGGGGCGAAACTCCGTGGTAATTATAATACACAAGTTCCATTTGAACAGTGTTGTGAGGTCCCCTACCCCAACCCCAAAGGGCCCCCCTGCCCCAACCCCAAAGGCCCCCCCAACCCCAATGGCCCCCCCCGGGGACCCCCGAGCCCCCAAATGCCCCTGGACCCCCAAATGCCCCCCGAGCCCTCAAAGGTCCCCAGCCCCAAAAATGCCCCCGAGCATCCCCAAATGCCCCCGGACCCCTAAGTACCCCCGGGCCTCCGCAGGCCCCCTTGGGCCCCAAATGCCCCCCGAACCCCCAAAGGCCCCGCGGGCCCCAAAATCTTTTTTAATACTTTTTTTAATCAA
>JAQQPU010015672.1:10159-20923 GCA_029168905.1 Artemia sp. Kazakhstan ARC1039
GGGGGGGGCTATTTGCCCTCCAATCACTTTCGACTATTAAAAAGGGCGCTAGCCACTCCAATTTCCAATCGAATGAGCCCTTTTCGAAGTTTCTACGACAACTCCTTCGATACGAAGTGCCCGACTGAAGAAGAAGAAGAAAAAAACGCATTGTGCCCACATCTTTCTTTACTTAGGCAACGCTAGCTGCGCTGCCTATGATTTAGTACTTTGTTATTAGCTGCAACACAGACGAGAAGTCAATTTTGGTTAATGTTAATGAAAAAACAAAATAGGATGAAAAGATAATAGTTTAGAAACAAATTTGGGCTATATATTTGCACATTAGGGGGGATGGGGGGTAAAGTATAACATATATATATACTTACCTAACCTAACCTAAGTACCTTTTTTCTCCCTAAACCCTCAAAAACAATAGTTTAAATATTGTAAACGCAGTGACAAACCACGCTTTGTGATCCATTTATTTAATGACAGATACCTGTTTGACTGGTTTCCTTTAGAATTTCCCTATACAGTATATAGCGTGTGTTGCAGCTAATACTAAAGTAGCCTACCTAAAATTTGCTAAACTTTCAAGGCATTTTTAGGGATATATTTGGCTGAAATATGTTCAACAATGCCATGAGAATGAAAGAAATGGATAAAAAATGCTCTTGGACAAATAATGGGGTTTTTTCCTGATATTCTCCAACTAGCAACCTATTTTTTTTCTTTTTTTGCACAAACCTTAAAATTGTAATCTCATACAACTGATCTCCATAGGCTTAGGATTGTCTGTCATGTCTAGAATAATTTGTACCTCTGGCTCTGCTCCAACGGGCTGAATGAAATTCTGCTCCAATGGACTGAGTGGCCATGTGCACCTTCGGAAATATTTTGGCACATAGCCAACATAGCAGTGTAAACCGGTTCAGTTTCTTAGCTATATTTAATTTAAGAGTCCCAACTCCTCTAGGGGCCATTTTCAAGTTTAAACACAGCCACCAGAGTTTTTAAGCACGACTCTATTCACTGCGCCGTTGCCAGATAATAATGGTTTCCTAATTTTGGACTATTTTGTTCTATATCATAAATCAAAGAGCTTCTTTTCCTTTGAAAACAGCTCTCTTATTACACACATTTAGAAGTAATATTGTGTTCGAATCAAAACTTGTGTCAGGATTCTTAGTCAGAAACGGGTAGAATAACCTTTTCAGAAACGGGGTTTCAGTAGTAATGTAATACAAGAGTTAACAGCTATGTCTTGAGCGCAATGGATTCTATTCCATGTCCTTTTTTTTAGAAATCTCAAGAGTCTACTATCCTAGAATATAAATAGAAACGTTGCTTGATTACTTAAAGGCTATTTGAATTTTTTTTAATTTCCGAACCATTCTTGAAGCATTTTAATACGCCATTGTGTAAAGGTCCAAACAAACACACTACCAAATGGACCCGCGACAGTGCTAAATGGATCGCTTATAGCGAAAATATTTAAAACCTTGGACCTTTGAGTCTTATGTTTCCTTTTCTTCAATACTTTTTTTCTTTTTGTTTTCATATATGCAACAATGGTTTTGTTTGTAAGTCTCACTTTTTTAAACATTTTTTTAACTACTTTCATCTTATGTAGTTATAATATGTCGTCTTTTGGGGTTGTGACCTACAATGTATGACGCCATTCATCATTTTGTATATGACTATCTTTTTTTTTCTAGATCAGAAATTGCATTTTATTACAATAATGCCTCGTTTTAATTGCAAAAGGCACTAGTTATTGCAACGTTTCCAATAATCGCTTATACAGTTCTCAATGGTGTTCCAGTTCCCTACTAGCAGCGATGAAAAGAAAAACGAAGAATATATTGTACCTAAGAACATTGAATTTTTCCCATATGTGGTCAAATTGCTGGGAATTGCGAATTCTAAGATAGCCAATCGATTTTTTATTGCTTAAAACCCTCAGCTGGAGACTTTGAGCCCCCTTCCCCTTCTTGAAAAAGGAGGAAAATGCCTCTTTCCTCAAACCTCAAGGAGGAAAACCTCCTTATGTATTTCTTATTATTCTTTGTCAAGACTAGTAGGTTACAAGAAGATTGCAGAAAGATGTTTAATGGCTCTTTTGAAAGCCACTACCCGTCTCTATGTTTCTGTTAAAAGTTTGCCTTAATAGCTTCACTATAAAGTCCCATATCGCACATTCTAGGGCGTAAATGCTGGGAAAAATAATACGGATACCATTATAGTCTCCATGGTTGAAAATCCTTAACGGAAGGTTTAAAATTTAAACCTCTTGTGTTTCCTCCCCCTCCCCTCCCCCTTAGTAACTGGAAACTAAAAAAGGTGTTTTTCAGTTTTCCATTCTTGGCATCAATAACTGTGGTTCCCTCTTTGATAGATTACGGCTACTACTGCGACTATGATATATCCTCATAGCCCTTCCATGTGTTTTTATACAATGAAGGTCATGATTTATTCATTTCTTTTCGTGTAATAAATATTAATTATTACATGATTTGTAATTTACATTGTTTTGAGCATCTCGCTTCGCTTTTACTCGTGTTTCTGCTCCGAGGTTTTTCAAAAGATCAATGTTCATTTGCGTCAAGACTACTAAAATTGTCAGTATATTTCTGACACACTGCGTGTCTAGGAACAATAATGTGATATTACAGAAGCATACAGAAGCATTACAGTATACGGAAAAGTGGAGCTAGTCAAACTGTGTAAACAAAATGCCCCATTGTATTTCGTTTAAATATAATTATATCGATGAGTCATCACAGGGTTGTCACTGGTGTGGCAAAAACGGTTGATGAACTGACCAAAATCTCTAATCTGGAGAAAAGCTGCTAATTTACTAAATCATATGTGCAAATTTCATCTACCCTGTTTTCAGGATTTTTAAAGATTTACCTTGTAAAAGCTACTTTTAGTTTTCAGGGCTAGAAATTACTTATAATAGATGCTAATGTAAAAAGGGGGGGGGGGGAGATTTAGGCCCGTTATCCCCTCTCAAAATTTGGAGACCTGTCAAACATTTTCATATTTTTTGTATTTTCTTGCATAATGTTACTAGAAATTACAAAGGAAAAAATTACTAGAAATAGTGGTAAGGCACAAGAATGTGAACTTTAGTCCTGTACCTAAGACTGGGATGTCAATTTAGTTTTTCAAAAGGTCTCACCTCTGGCCTTTCAAAATGTCTAAAATTATTTACGGTACTATGCTATAAAAAGGCTATTAATATTTTCTTTTTCGTTTTTCTTCAATTACATCACTGTAGGAGTATGTCTTTCTGAGGGCAAATCAGTGAGAAGAGTCACGACTAGTAAGATAATTTTATTTAAAAACTTACCGTCTCTAGAGATGGTGCGAACTCTCCTAAACAAGTACATTGGGAAGAGGGGAGAGGGGTCTTCAGTGTTTTTAAAAGCGAGATCCAGCTTTACAAATCCAGTAATAATCTGAACTTTAGTGTGCATCTGTGTGCATACTCTCTCGCCATCTACATTTTTTATTTCTTAATTTTAGTATCCAATTTTATATACTCTTCGAATTTCCTGTATCGCAGAAATTAGGAAGTTGGTCCTTAATTTAGATCCTGAAGGCTCTGATACTGTAGGACGTATTTTAGTTTAATAGTTTATTTTTTATCTTCTCGGTTTTATTTTTTTTTTTCTGCACAGGAATTAATGCCGGTTGGGTTTTTAAATAGAATCTTGGAAATTTTCCGCACAAATTAAACACAAGACGAATTAATTGAATTTCCCTGCAAAAAATGCCTTATCTCAAACGCTCCCTCTTCAAGCTCCTATTTGACGAAATTTTGTTACTGGTATTTTTTTTTATTTTTTTCTTTTATATAACAGATATAAATGGAAAACAGCTGACATTGACTGACATGCTAAATTAGCAATTATCTGTGGAAAGGGAAAGTAGAATGTGTTTTTTTCTTGCCAAAAAATTACCAGAGTCTATAATCTTCTTTCTCTGAATGATCAATGGTTTTCTAGTTTTGGAAAACCAACTTTGCAGCTTTTCTCCAGGAAGCCTGAGGGAGCAAGTTGTATTTGGGCCATTTTAATGCAGCTTTATCATACATATTTCACCTTATCACTTTGCAGCTTTTCTCCAGAAAACCTGAGGGAGCAAGCTGCATTTGGGCCATATTAATCCATCTTTATTATACATATTTCACCTTATCACTTTGAAGCTTTTCTCCAGAAAGCCTGAGGAAGCAAGCTGCATTTGGGCCATATTAATGTAGCTTTGTCATACATATTTCACCGTATCACTTTGCAGCTTTTCTCCAGAAAGCTTGAGAAAGCCAGCTGCATTTGGGCCATATTAATGCAGCTTTATCACACATATTTCACCTGTGTGGAAGTGCAATGAAGCTTGAATGAGTGAATAAGTAAATGGTAAGCAGTTATTCACTGACAGCAATTAAAAACTAATTGAAAAAAGAACTGGAAGTAGTAAAGCATCTAGTACCACAGCCAGTGATTGCGTAATATGCCTTACCACGGGCCAGGCATCTATATATTTGAACCCTACGCCTGAGGCATGGATATGTGTGTAGGTTTTCAATGCATTGGACGGTTACCAGGGTCATTTGCAAAGAGGTACCGTTTCTATAGATGGTATAGTAATTTGAAATATCATATGGAATTTGCTTGAAGGTATATACTTTGCGTACGCCCCCGTACCAAACAGGTTTTTAGTATGTTAACTTATACTTTGAGGACTTTATGTTCCATCCTGTTTTATTTGCGGCCTACAGGTCATGACGCGATTTCAAAGTTCACTGCCTTTTTGGTGATAAGCCAAAAAAACCAGCACGTCTTGTTTCATTGTTATACAATTATTTTTGTATATATTTAGGTTCCATATTTGATTCTCCATCAGTTTCGAATCGTTTATACTCGAGATAGCATTTTTTGTAAAAAACATTTACATAGAAAAATGGATAAGCATTTTTTGGTGAGTAAAAAATATTCTCATTATTATATTAAAAAGAAATTGTCATTAAGTTAAGGAAGAAATTCTTTCCTTACACTAGAACTAAGGGTACTTATCTACTTAGAAGCCTGTTGTTTTTAGGAGCTGAAAAAACCTCTAATTCTCTTATAGGTTGAAATTTACGGTGTGATTTTTTTTTTATCGAGATCAATGGGTCTTTTAGATGTTTTTTTGAAAAAAGTGCTTAGCTTTTCGATCGGTAATTTGGGATTAGAATAAAATGTTGATTTTTTAATGTATTAATTGTTACAAAAGCTTCCTTTTTTATCAAGATCAGTGGCATTTTTTTTTTTTTTTTTATCAAGATCAGTGTTTTTTTTTTAGGGGATGTTTTTGAAAATACTTCCAGGCCAGTCAGCATTTATGGTGTGATTTTTTATCAAGATCAGTGCCCTTTTTAAGGATGTTTTTGAAAAAAAAAAAAAAGTGCTTAGCTTTCGATCGGTAAATTGGGATTAGAATAAAATGTTGATTCTTTTAATGTATTAATTGTTACAAAAGCTTCCTTTTTATTACAGTGTGATTTTTTTTTATCACGATCAGTGGTTTTTTTTTTTTAGGGATGTTTTTTGAAAATATTTCCTGACCAGTCTGCGTTGAAGAATCTCTTCCTGAAATTTAATGCGTTCAAAACCCTCACCCCCCATTTCCTCAAAAATAAAATTTGTTACCTTATAACCCTATTTAATAAATAACATTGTTAGCTATCCTTTTTATTTAACGGACCTAATTATCTCATAAGAGGGATTGACTGAGCCGTGCTAATTAACTTTTCCACTTCTTAAATTTCTATTTATGTCTACATTTGATTGAAATCTGATAGTTTTACTTGATTGTCACATGCAATTCTTCTCCATATTGTTTAATAAGGAACGCAAATACTGCTTTTTAAGTTTGAATTTACAAATACAGTCACGGAAGCATGGACGTAGGAGGGGGGGTGGGTGGAGGGAGGGACGAGCAGTTTATAAAAGGTCCTCCATCTCACTATCAAAACCCCTGATTTTGAAATCAAGATGTTTTTTACACTACTTTAGATGTCTAACATAAACTGAATTATTTTCCAAAAACCCAAAATGCATTTTTGCTACATGCTAAATTTTTGTCTTTTTTTTTTAAAGGAAGAAGAGACGTGCAATAATCCCCCTTCTGAGAAGAAAACGAGATATGACGAACCTTCATTAATACAGACCGCAAGGGCGTCTGTTATCAAATTCGCTGGAAAAGTTACACGTGATCTGGACCATCCTTCGAGCACCCAACTTATAGCGACAGCGCCCTCTGACTCCCGCGTTAGCTCCATGGCAACTGGAAGGAAGTTGAAAAGAGAATGGGCTACTTTATACCATGTCTCAGCTCAGCCTACTGACCCCCTTCAAGTTTTGCAAAGGAGTTCAGATATAGAAGTCCAGTCAGAATTTGTAAGTATATACATAATTTTTTCTATCTCTATTTTCAAAAATAAGACAAAATTTTCTCAGGCGCATAGCTTTTGGTGAGTTAAAAAAAAAAAAAAAACTTAAAATTTGTTTCTAGGCTATTTCATTTTCTTTCATTAACCAAATTAGCAATATATATATATAAAGGAGTGCAAAAAAAAAACGATTTGGTATTTCACGCTTGGCAAGTCACCCTTAAACTGATATTATTACGCTACAAGCATTTGCATTGTATCAGATCGTTTCATCGCTTTGAATTGTAAATGGGTTTCCTGTGACAGGAAGAAGGTTTTTAGTAATCACCAATTATAGGTTTCACATACGAAGAAAATATTATTATTATTTTGAACCAACTCAGGCAATTATTCTCGTTTTTGAAAGGTTCAAGAAAAAGAATTTGAGACTGTTCTTTTTGAACAGTGTTGTGGAGTCCGATACCCCCTCAACTCGGAAAGGGTATCGATCCTCTTACCTCGAAGGAAGCTCCCGGTTCCCAAGGGTTCTCCCCGGGAGGGGTTTGGGGAGGGGGGGGGCGGGGGTCTCTAAAAAGGACCATCCAACATTTTAATTGTTGATATGGATGGAGAAAAAAGTTCTTCTCTCTTACAAAACATTTATTTAGCCCGGGTCGAAAAAATCCGTTGGCAAAACACAGAGGAAAATACGGATTATTGAGAAAGTAACAACACCGCCACCAACCGCCGACATATGGAGTTCGTGTCCTTTAACTGAAGCCGAGGAGCAAGTGTTCGTACAGCATACTGCGTCAGTCGAACAATGGTCAAGTTTCATTAACAGTTATGATGAAGAGGCTCAAACAATCGAATTGGACTCATATTTTGCGTTTTTATTTTTAAAAAAAAATTTTGGAATAAAACCATTAATTTTTTCTATCATTCTCTTGTTCTAACTTACCGTTCTAAGAATAAGACTACATTTTCCCGACAAAAAAAAAATATTTTTTTAACATGTTCAGTTGACATTATGAAAGACATAAGACAATGTAACTTTTCTTTTTCTTCTTCTTTTAATTGTTCAGGTGGTGGTGGGACAATGACTATGAGAAATTGACAAAGTTTATTAACTATAAAAAAAAATGATTATTTTACATAAAAAATAAAACTTTTTTTTTCTACAGATTAAAAATATAGCACCACCACCAGCGACACCATTGGGTGATGAAGCAACTATATTTACAGGACCAATTCTGTCACCACCAGCAGAGTTCAGGGATGAAGCTACACTGGTCCTAGAGAATATGGAGTGGGAAAGTGGCTTCCTTAACGATGTTTTTGGGGAAATGGCCAGCCTGGATGACTTAAGCTGTGATATCGACATGCCTGAGGATCCGGGGTGGACAGATAGTTTCATGTGTGAATATTTAGATGATGATGTTACAAGTAAATCTGAACCGGGTCCTCATAACGAAATTCCATCAGAGGACAATACAGGCTGGCTCGACCAATTGTCCCCAAACACCTTGGAATATGTGCTAGGGGACCTCATGCCACATCCCCCCAATATGATTGAACAGACTGGGAGTGGTGTTATTGATAATTCTCTGTCACCCGCCACCGCTCCACTTAATGCTATAGATAGAAGTAGTAGTAATACAACAGCAACAGTATCCCCTCTTCCGGATTTTTTTCTCTCCAACTCTGCCTTGCATCACACATTGGTCTACAGCGCCAAATTCGGTGACCCTTTCAACTCTCTAGTGTCGGGGGATATAATAACAGATCCCCTGGCCATTACACATTCATATACTGATAAGATTCGAGCCATTCTTGAACAACAAATGGGGGTGTGGGGAGTGGGGGTCAGTTTAAAAGCATCAATAGCACTAAAAATATTTTTTTTAAATGAAAGTGCGGGTGAGATGTATTCGAAATACTTGCACACAGAGATGTTGGCAATACACCCGTATTTATCAAATTATGGGGAGGTTTTTCTAAATTGGGTTAATAGTATTCAAAGTAAGTGGGAAAATTATAACGAGGGGGGTAGTGGATCTGTGGTTTTATTTATTGAAAGTTTAAATGTTAACATTTGTAGGTTTAAAAAGGATTTTATTGTAAGAGGGGGAGCGGGGAATATTGAATTAAAATATCATTCAGATTTAGAGGGGTCTAAGGGGATACAACGAATCTGTTTCGATACGAGGCTGCAGTGTTTCAAGTATGCGTTTTTAATTGCGGCATACAGACCACTTCAAAAAGATGCATCTAAGAAAAAGTTGGACAAAATGGCAGTTAATGGTAGGGAGGGTTCAAAGTTCCCCAAAGTAAATTTTAATTGTTTAAATGGTCAATATCCTGTGACACTAAAAGGAATAGATATTTTTGAGCGGGCTAATGCACATTTAAAGATTGGTGTCACGGTGTTACAGTATGAAACAGAATTTGAAGAGGGTCAGCGTTCCGATAAGAAGGGTGTATTATTTCCAGTGCGGGCTCCTTCAATTGAATCAGTAGAATATTGGGTGTGGCTTCTATACACCCCACCCACAGACTCCGATTCAATTGGTCATTTCAATCCAATTACGGATATTAGTAGGGTTCTATGTGAAGGTAAAAAGCGAGGTGGTGTGTGTTATTACTGTCCAACATGTCTCTCAAGATTTTGGACTGATTTAAAGTTAAAGCATCACATGAAACACTGTAAACGTCATGGATACCAGGCTGTGGAGACGGTAAGCGGAGATAGAGCGATCTTACGTTTTAAAAATTTTCAAAACACGCTCCTGCAGAGCAATAAGATCGCTTTGGACTGCGAGGCTAAGCTGACAGACGTGTGCGATCCGTCAAATTCAAATCATGTTAAAATACATGAAGCCATAGGGGTCTCTTACGCTCACGCGCAACGAGATTCCAATAATACCATGCAAGTGCTGGAGGTAGTTGAGATGTTGAGTGACGGTGAAGACTGCATGCGCTCGGCATTGGTCAGTCTAGTCAAAACAGCGAACGCTGCAATTTCGCGCCTTCGTTATACAAACTATCCTATGCTCCTATCACCAGATGACATAGTGGCCATTAAAAATCGTAAAATGTGTTGGGTTTGCAAGGGAGAATTTGATGATGGTGTTGGGAATGGGGGGAGGAGGAAGGTGATCGACCATGATCATTTGTGGCAGGAAATTACATCGGGAGGGAGTAACTTTAGAGGGGTAGCACACCAGTCATGCAATTTAAACGTTAGACAACAATATTTCGTACCTGTTTTTATACACAATTCCAATTATGACTTAAAGTTTGTTCTTCCGGCGTTGGCCCGCATTGCCAAGGGAGGAGTTGTAGATGACGCATGGATAGATGGTTCTTTTTCATATAATATCATACCCAAATCATCGGAGAAGCTACTGCTGCTAGAATTCATGTGGAAAACAGTTGACAAGGGTAACACGTGCCTGAATAAAATCCGTTTTTTAGACTCTTTCAGCTTCTTCCCCAAATCTTTAAGTCAATTGATTCAGGTGCAGAAAAGTGACAATTTTGATAGCTTCCCCCTCCTCAAACAGCGCTTTCCCGATGATGAAATGTATGATTTATTAACGTGTAAGGGTATATATCCATATGATTATTACAACTCTGGCTCGAGGCTAGATGAGGTGTCACTACCGCCCATTGAAGCTTTTTACAATTCTCTTACTGAGAGTGAGTGCACCACTAGCGACTACGAATTTGCTAAGAGGGTTTGGGCAAAGGGCGGATGTAAAAATGGGTGGGATTATTGTAAACTTTACTTGGCCAGTGACGTACTCACTCTTCTGGATATTGTGTGCAAAAATACGGATAAAATCTATGGGGAATTTGGGTTGGATTTAGGTTATTATTTTTCCACTCCCCATTTGGTGATGGACTTGATACTTAAAATCAGCAAAGAAGAAATAGGTCTGATCGCCGATGTGGATCAGCATCTGTTTGTAGAGAGATCAATGAGGGGTGGGTATGTTTTTCACGGGGATCGTATCATGAAAACTGATCCGAGTGGACAGCACACCGATGAAAAGTCGGACGCAGTTTTTTTGGATATGAATTCTCTTTACCCATCGGCAATGTCTCACTACTGTTTGCCGTGTGGCAATTATAAATGGCTTGACAATCCCTGTGCGTCGAATTTCCCCGACATTGCCAGTGTTGAGGAGAATGGGGCACAGGGATGGTTTTTTGAAATTGACGGTGAAATACCCATGGAAATCCATGACTCGGTAAAAGACTTTGTTTTTCCGTGCATAAATAGACCGGTGGGTAGGGACTCTCTGAGCCCCTACAATTTATCTTTAGTAGAGGATGGGAGTATGCACTGGGTACCTTCA
>JAQQPU010015673.1:0-18440 GCA_029168905.1 Artemia sp. Kazakhstan ARC1039
ATGTTTTCAAAAAATCATGGGGTTATTGTTTTGGATTTGTCAGGCATGCAAGATATGACCATAGTACGAACAGGGAATGTACGTTTAGAGTGTACATTTGCCAATGCTCTGACTGAGAGTATCACGCTAATATCACTGAGTCAATTTGAAACCTATTGGGAAATCACGCCCGACGGCAGTGTTCTACTAGACCTAGCACCATGAACACAAACCAAATAATCAACGTATTTAGTATGGATCCATACATGTCCCAGTACAAGTCCTATTGCATACCGTCAGACTTCATTGAAAAAAATCCAAGTGTTAACAATACCCTAATCATTGTTAATAGCAGTCCATCGACTTTGAAGACCGGTCATTGGCTATGCATCTTTCAAACAGCAAAGAATATTGAATTTTTTGATCCTCTTGGCCTATCGTATAAATTCTATGCTCCATACATCAGCAACTTTGTTGAAAGCAGGGGGAAAACCATTATTCAAAATCAACGAAGAGTACAGGATTTAACGACTAAGACATGTGGCTTTCATGCACTACTCTTTTTCATGTTCAGATGTCGTGGCTACACCTACAAGCAGTTTCTCAACATCTACGTTGACTTGCCTCAATTGAACGACTTTCTAGTGGAGAATATACTTACAAGTGTATTTAATATTGATTTTAGTGCCCTGAGAATAAAATGTTCTAAAGACTGATGTGAAATTGTTTATTAATAAAAAAAATTTATATACATGATAAAACGACTTTTCTACTCTTTAGATTTCATCCACTACTATGTATTTATCGACAACAACTAGTGCAGGTAGATTATCTGAATTCACAGTGTACTGATCCTGATGTAGTGCAATGTAAGGGTCACATTTTCTACAGTAGAGTGTGACTTCACTCTTGTCATATCTCTTTGTATAGTCAATGATACTATTCTCATTCATTCTATAGAATTCACATGTTTCAATTTGCCTATTTGAAGCAATTTCACAAACAGTGTCCTCAAGTGTCGAATCACATTCCGTCACAGCCAAATAAAAATTAGTGGGTTTATAATCATAACACCCAGTGTCTTCACAACGATGACGTAGAAACCATATTCTTTTGTTGTTCCAACAGTTGAATCGTTGACCCGGTTCCTCCTCCCAGAACAATCTCAAACCACGACGATACCAATCTCGTACCAATAAACTAAAATCACGGTTAGGATTCTTTCCAATCATACCGGGATATGTATTCCCACTGATTACATTTTTCATAATGACAATTGGAGCATAGGTGACCTCTAGGATGAGAGTCACACACCTCTTCAAGACAGGAATTACAACCTTTAATTTGTACAGCATATCCTCTATGCAATTTACACGGGTTGCATAATCTACACTTTTCATCATACTCCTCAATCATTGTGCAATTCTCACATGATGACCAGCTGCCCAGTGAGTACAGACATAACGGACATGTATGGAACATTTTGTCATGTGTTGACACTCTCACTATCACAATGAAACTGAGCTAGCAACAAAAAAATTGTCTGAGAGAGAGAGAGAGAGGAGTAAATCATCCTTGAGCACCATCTTTCTTATGAAAAAAAGTCCTAAATTTCTAAACTAATGTTTAAAAGCATATCCACAATATCATTTTGTCGTGTCGTGATCAATATATCAATAAATTGTGTAAATGCATTTGGACCACGATGTAGAAGCTTCATACAATAGTCTAATGATGGAGAATCAGTTTTCATTATATCGACAAGCATTCCTCGAGAAAATATCTTCCTTTGAATAGACAACTCTAGAAAATCATCGTCTAGAATTAAACGTTTTTCCATAAGCACTAGATTCCTCATGATTCGATCTTTCTCGAATCTATCCATTTTTTTTAGTCCTAACTCTCTCACGATCAACTTCAGACTAAACAGAATTTCTTTTTTCTACTCTACAAAGTATACGCTTGTCTACTATAGAAAAAAAAATACCATTGATTTAGAAACAGTTTTATTGATCATAATTACAATAATAATATTCACTGATGCATTTTGTTCTCATCAATATATTTCGATAGGACATCTAATGCTGACCGAAGTTTATTTATATGGAGAATATTTACTTTTCCAGCAAAACACAGCTGCTCCTCCTGCTTAAATTTGCTTAATGATATCACGTATCTAGCATACATAGTGTCCCATTCAAGACATAGTCTACAGCCAGCAGTTATTTCCACAGCTACATTAGGTACTCGTATATCGTTGCTGCTGCTGCTGTCGGTTCCATCATTAATCTCCAATAATGTAAATGCACCACTCATTTTTTTTTCTCCACTAATATCCTTGCAAATAAAAACTATTCTCTTTGAGTTCAATTCTCTTACTAATATGAATTGTAAAGAAAACTATTCCTTTTATTCAAATCCTAATCACCAATCAAGTTATACTCGTTCCTCTTGGCAAAGGTGTAATGACCTGTAGAAATGTTTACCTATAGGACCGGTAGCATACTATACCTACCAGAAAAACCTGTTTGGTACGGGGGCCTTGTAGAAATGGTACCTTCTTCTCTACTAACGAAAACAAATATTTTGCTATTAAAGCATAAATGAAACTTAAAACGAACAGAAATAAAATAAACAATCAATGCGAACAAGCATAAAATATATATTAATGTAAATGAATAAATAAATCTTAAAACGAGTGAAACTTAAATTGATTATGCAAATCAAGTTTGAATCGAATAAAAATAACTACAAACAAGAGTTTGGGTATCGTCTCACTGCAAAAGCCTAAAACCTATTGCGTCATTGGCGCTTTACTGAAAACGAATTATATTTCAAATGTTTTCTTTTGTACTTAATATTGAAAATAAATATTAAAATTACACTAAAATTTTTAACTGATGAGCTTTTAGCAATTAATTTCATTATGCATCAAATATTCAGTTTAATTTTTTTTGTTCTTTTCAAGATTGGTCAAGACAAATATAGTTTCACTACAAGCAAAATTTGGATACTGCCCCCTTCTCTAATTGTAAGAACTTAAAGCCTTCTGCGTCATTGGTGCTTCACTGAAAACGAATTACTCGTATATTACAAATTTATTATTTTCCAGTTCTTACAGCATTTAAAATCAGGCTTAAAACGAAAACAAATATTTTGCTATTAAAGTATAAATGAAACTTAAAACGAACAGAAATTAAATAAACAATCAATGCGGACAAACATACAATATACATTAATGTAAATGAATAAATAAATCTTAAAACGAGCGAAACTTAAATTGAATATGCAAATCAAGTTTGAATCGAATAAAAATAACTACAAACAAGAGTTTGGGTATCGTCTCACTGCAGATTCTTTGAAATATTTTCACTTTTGTAACTTTAAGAAATCAAAAATTAATTAAGATTTTAGGGAATAAATATCAGCATATGTATATTAAATTGACAATGCACATTTTTTTTCTGTAATTTCATTTGAATTTTTTTTCAGTAAAGTACAAATTATATTCTGGCTTTTAGAAAGCATAGGGGTTTTGAACCCTACTCACATTAATTTATGCTCGTTTTCAGTTTGACTCTAATATTTATTTTAATTTTTGTTCGTTTTAGGTTTCATTTATTTATTGATACTGATTTGGGGAAGTTGTATGCTTGGTAGATTATATGATAGTCCGGACGCCAGGTGTTGAAAATGTGAACCATACCACGACGGAATGGGGCTGCTACGAGAATTAGCCTACCTTCCACCCCCTAAATTGACCATGCGGATTCAAAAATACCAATGGCACTTGCTTGCGAGTGGTGGAACACTCCGAAACTTGACATTTTATAATATTCTGATGTTTCATGCAAGAAAATGCATGTTCCACAAAGTTTGAGGTGCAGTTTTCCGCTCAAATAGAAATTTTCATAACAAACTAACACGATTAGTTACAAAAAATGGCAGAGTTAAAAAAAAATGGCAAAACTATATGAGTCTTGAACAGTCTCGGAAAGTATAAACAAAATCAAATTGAATATTAGATATATAATGATATTAATTGTTGAAAGATCCATCAGTTCAAGATTTTTTTTCACTGTTATTTTTATTTTCATTTTACAAAAAGCCAAGTTTCCTATTCCTATTTTAGTTGGACGTAGAAAGACGATTTTATTTTTAAAAATAAATTTATCGAAGAGTATTGCAAAATAAATTAAGTTTTCGAAATATTGTTCTAAATACTTAGTTTTCATCCTTTTGAACTTCAAGCCTATAGTAAAATTGATGTTAAAAAAGAAACAGCAATAATATATTTTTGACCCATTAACATGATAGTGGAGTGGAGTAAAAAAAAAAAAACAAAAGAAAAAATACAGAAGACACTTTAATGTCCTGCACATCAACAATATTAAAAAAGGAGTGCAAACTTGGCTTGAAAATTCAAGTCCACCCGTGTCTAACTCAGCTCTTATTTACATTCAACCTCATTCAACGCAAACCATTTATAACTCAACCCAAATTTAACTTAACCCCATTCCCCCCAATCAAATCCACGGCAACTCAACCCCTGTTTGACTCTTTTCAAATACAACTTAAACTCGTTCAATCCAAACCTTGCATCTCACCCACATCATTTTAATTCAACCCTTTCTTGTGCAACTCAACTTTCATTCAAATCAGCCCTGATTAATCAAAAAAATACCGGCTGTACAGCAGGGGTGGCAGCTTGGGTTTTGAGTTTGGAGGGGGAAATGCCAAGAATGTGCCGACAAAATCAGCCAGTGTGCCGACAAATCCGGACGCATAAGCTAAATTCCAAGGTGCTACGCGCAGACACCTTGGAATTTGGGAGGGGGTCCATACCCTTAGCTAGGCCCCCGTTGAACTTCATACGAGTATCTTCTCATGTGAGTGATAAAAGTTTGACTTGAAAAATTATCTGCATTTATTGGTTAATTCTTGTGTGAGTGTTTCTTATTTTATGCTACTTAATGGGACTTGGGGATACGAGTTTTAAGCTGAGCGGAACAAAAAAATTTGTTGCGTATTTTAACCCCGGAGAAAATCAGTACCACTGAAAAATCACTTTTAGACAAATGTTTTGTTGTAAAATATAAGCTGATTAAACTATCAGTGAATATTATTGTGAGTTAAAAGAGATTGACTTCAAGCAGGTTGAGTTGAGTGTTGTTCAGCTTCACAGGATTGGATTAAATCTTGTTGATTTGAATGGGGCTTAGGTTAGATGGGGATGAATTAAACTGAGGCGAGCTGAATAGGGGTTGAGATGAATGTGGTTTGAGTTGAACGGAGTTGAGGAGAATAGGTGTTGGGGTTTCACCCCGGTTTCTTTTCTTTTCAGATAAATGACCTGTTTTCTTTTCTGTAATTACATTTGCCTATAGGATAATTTTCAATACTAAGTTAAATTCTCGTTACTAAGCTAGATTCTTTCGCAATAAGTAAGCTTTGAAGTTAAATTCTATTTTTGTCCTTCGGGTCTGGGCCACTGTAATATTATTCAAAAGAAGCCAGGGATTTGAACTTTTTTAGCTGATTGGGTGGGGCAAATCTATGGTCCACGCCTACACAAAGTGCACTTGTGTAGAAGTCATGTTTTAGTAGTTAGTCTGCATTTGAGACCCCGCTTAGGGAGTATTTATTGAGAAGTGGATATATGTGTTTTGTACCCTTTTTGGAAGAATACAAGTAAGCTATTTTCTACAGCATTGTAGACTATTTTTCCAGGAACCCGGACAGGGTAGGAAAAGAGCTTGCAAGACATCCTGCTATTTATTATATCGACAGGGGGGCCCCTTTACCCTCCAAGGATATAGCTAGATATATTAGCGGTGACCCAAGTTGGGTGCATCCTTGGCCTAGAGATTGGCCGTTTGACCGTTTGATCACGTTATCATACCCTGAAGCAGGGTATACTGTAATTGTGTATTAACATACTCTCTATTTAAGGCACAGTAGTGGGGACCGTGAGTCATTCCAATATAGTATTTGGTGCCATCGCTGGTGCCAATACAATATTTGGTGACAGACGGCTTACAACACTAATAATAGGTTTGAGCCGAATAAGGTTAGTTGCATTCGTTTGAGTTGAATATGGGATGATTTAAACAGTGGTTGAATTGTAGGGGTTTGAATCGAACTGGGACCGAGTTTAATAAGGGCTGAAATATTTATCATTAGAAATATCTGTCTCACACAAGCTACGAGGGTAGCTTCACCAGGCCTAAAAACACAGGGTAATAACAAAAATATACAAAGAAATAATCAGGATATAAAAAGCATATAAAAAAGCCATACACACTATTTTTCTTAAGCGATAATCAGAGGCAATGCTCTAGCTTTGCTTATAGTAAAGAGTAATAAGGCTTCAATATATTATAATATTTTTCCCCATACACACTTCATAAGGATGGGGTAGCTATATAAACTTTGGAAGGGCTCATTCGACATAAAATTAAAAGTTCAAGTGCCCTTTTTAAGAGTCAAAAGTAAGTGGAGGGAATCTAGTCCTCCTCTCACGCCTTTTTCCATCAAATATATCTAAATTTTGAGATAGCCATTTTGTTCAAAATACTCCAAAAGTCAAATAACTATGCCTTCGAGGTTAATATAACCCACCAGAGTACCCAGGGCAAGGGCTGTAAGTTATGCAAGTTGCCTATTGTAAACACAAAACGTTTTTTTTTAGGAAAAAGGGGCATGTTTGATCCTATGTCACCAAAAAGGCTTAGGGTGGTGAAATTTTAAGAATATGTTGAGAGCGATGCCCAATTTCAGTAAAACACTATGTATGCATGATGGGTGTCAAAAGGACGTAGTAGCAATATTTAAGGAACAGATGAGGGTATTAAGTTGAAACTTTCAGGGTTTGTTAAGGGGGTGCTGAAGAGTGATCATATGGCAACCAGCCACCTGTCCTTATTAGACGTCGCCTCCTCTAATCACTGATCAAAATTTTGAAGTAGCAATTTTTTTCAAAATAGTCAAAAGCTTTAGTAACTATGCCTCCATGACTGTAATACCCTACCACAGCCCTGGGGCTAGAATTAAATTATGCAATTTGCCAATTTTTTACATGCACGATTTAGCACTAGGAAAAGGAGGCATATTTGATTCTGGGCAAGTTTGCAAAGGCTACGTACATTAAGATAAAACTTTGGGAAACATTGAGGGATATATAAATCATTAGTCTATGTGTGCATCTAGTTTTTGAAAAAGGGGTATTTCCAATTTCTTGTGGACGGCTGAGGGAATTAAGCTTGAACTTTCAGGGGATGCTGAAAAGTAGTGAGAGGGCAAGCAGCCACCATTCTATGCCCAATCTAGTTGCCCTTCTCTAATAAATATCTGATAAAAATGTTGATGGGCATCTTGTTCAAGACAGTCCAAAGGCGAAATAACTCGGTCCCCGGGAATAAAATAACCCCCCCCCAGCCCCTGGGACAAGTGCTGTAAGTTCTTTAAGTTTTCGATTGCTTATATATAGGGCTGGTTATTGGACAAAGGAGATACGTTTGATCCCGATTCTCCAAAACGGCTAAAAATAATACGGTAGAACTTCTAGAAAATGTTGAGGTGGATATAAAAAAAAAATCAAAACATACTATATGCAGGATGGTTGTCAAAAGGGTATTGGAGACCATCCCCCCTTTTTTGTTCATTTAGATGCCTCCCTTAACACTGATAGAAACTTGGTCAGCCATTTTATCCAAAATAATCAAAACAATTACGATTATAGTAACGATAGTATTATGAATAGTACGAATAATAACAATATACCTCCTGGGATACCAGGTCCCCTACATCCCCCCGGGGCAAGGAATGTAAATTGTACGATTTGTCTTTTTTTTAAATGCAGAATTTATCATTGGGAAAGAGGGGAATAATTGATTCTGTGTGTCCGAAAGGGCTAACGGTATCAAGATGAAATCTCGGGGAATGTTGAGGGTCACGCTGAGCTAAATCAAAAGACATTATCTTCATTCAAGTTATCGAAAAATTTTATCTGGAGTATCTTAGGAAAGGGTAAGGGTATTAACTTGTAACTTCCACGGCCACTACTACTGCAACTGTAACTGTGACTGCAACTGCTTGTGACTGTGACCTCTTTTAAATGCGATTAATTTCAGAAGCTTCTGAGGTGAATACTGAACAAAATCAGAAAAAAAATACATGTAAAATTAAGACACAAAATTACCAACTACTTTCGGATATTTTGAGGGAGGTTCAGAACAAAATCAAACACACTATTTGCATATTGTTTGTCAAAAGGGAGTATCAGCAATATCTTAGGGACGACATAGGGTATTAAGCTGAAACTTTCAATGCATGTTCAGGATAGTTTTCGAAAGTGATCGGAGGGTAGGAAGCCACTCCTCCACTTACCTTGTCTAGAAACTCCCTTCCCAAAACTTATCAAAATTATGAAAAAATACCATTTGTTCAGAAAAGTCAAAATATCTAGTAACTACCTCCGGATATCCTCAGCCCTCCCTAGCGTCCAAGTTAAGCGTTTTAAATTAAGCAATTTTGCCTATTGTTTACTTACAGGATTTATCCTCGCAAAAAGGGAAATGTTTGAAGTGGGTGTGTCTGAAAAAGATAAAAATGTTAAGATTAAACTCCATGGAATGTTAAGGGGGGTGGTTAACTAAATCAAAAGACACTATGCATGTCCAGGCTGGTAATAGGAAGAATCTGCAATATCTTATGAACGGCTAAGGGTATTAACTTCAAAATTTCAGGGCCTTTACTACTGTTACTACTATTACCACTACAACTACTACTATTGCGGCTGAAAACGCGATTAGGTGCTACTGTGAATGTGACTACTTCTGACTGTAAAACTTGCGACTCTGACTGTGACTGCTTGCAATTGCTACAACATCTACTTAGCTTTCTGATAATTTGAGGGGGGAGGCAAACAAAACCACAACACCTTGTGCGTGCTGACTGTAAAAAGGGCACATCAGCAATATCTCAGGAATTGCTAAGGGCTTTAAGTTTAAACTTTCAGGGCATGTTAAACAGTACTTGGACAGCAAAGGGCCCCCTTGTCCTTTTTCGAGCCCCCAGAAAAGCTGATCAAATTGTCAACTAGCCACTTTGTTCAAAAAAGTCAAAAGAATTAATACCTATGCCTCTGGAGATGTCATGCCTCCCCACAGCCCTTGGAGAAAGGGTTTTAAATTAAGCAATGTGCCAATTTTTATGTCCATGATTTATCATTGGGAAGGAGGGGGAATGTTTGATCCTGAGTGTGTCAGAAGAGACTAAGGATATTTGGAAAAAGCAAATCCACTTTAGTTTTTGAGCGTTATAATATACAAAATCATTTTTATTCCAAAATACTCAACAGTTTCAGGATGATTACCAATTTATTGGACCTACAAGTAAAATTTATGTAAATACCTTCAGAAATTATACAAGGCTACGAAGGGGGAGGTTTATGTTCCAATGCCCTCACTAGTAGCAAAGAAACTTATCAAGAAAGAAGAACAATCATCAGTGCTACCTATGCAAAAAACTGTTTTCCTTGTTGTTTAAGATGATGCTGCAAGTTCCCTGAATAAGTTTCCGGCAACCGTGATTTTAATGGCGTGCTTTTTACTTTCAAATCTTAGCATACAGTATTTCTTAAGGCGGTATAGAGGTAAAGAGTTTGATTAAAAAAGCTTAAAAGCATTGAAAGCCATTTGAGAGGTGATACATAACATTTGTGATTGTTTTATGAGGAAGCAATTTAAATTTCCAGTCTATTAAGTTTTGCATGCTTTTTCTTACAAACAAGGAGCAATAGATTAAGATAATAATTAACAGGAATTGCTCTGTTTTTTAATTTTAATTAATTGATTTTAATGTTTTTAGCGTTATAGTCATGCATGTTCTAAAACATTTAACAAGCTTTAGAACAGTTGTTGCCAGCTCGGACTGTAAAGAAGCTATATCTGGGGGGGGGGGGGGATTTTAGAATTACTAAGTGCTTGAGGATAATGAAGTTTCAAGAGATTGCTCTAGTAGAACAATCAACTTCTCCTACATCGAGCTTTATCAGCGTTGTACGGCCAGGGGTGGATCCAAGATTTTTTTAGGGGGGGGGCAAAATAGGTTGATCCGATAAAAAAAATAGGGGGGGCGCAAAATAGGTTGATCCGATAAAATTGCGTTAGGAGCAAGTTAAATTAACGCAAACTTGAGTTAATTAAGTAAATTACACTACTTTAAACTACGATAGGGGGGCCCCCCTCGCCCTCCGGGATCCGCCAATGGGTACGGAATGTCACAATGATGAGGACGTAGAGACTTCATACCAAACTCATGATGATAATAATGATTATAATATATAAAAGGTTTCTTAATTACCTTTAAGAAATTTCTGTTAAAATGAACTTGTTATTTCTTTGTGAACATTGACTTATTGAACTTGAGTTAAGGAGTATTGAGTTGGCTGTCCATGTTTGTTTACTCAAAAAGTAAAAAATGAAATAGATTTTCACTTTATTGTAGAGCTTAATTTATTTATTTTGATGCCATTATATTCCATAGTTCTTTTAAAGGTATTAATTATAAAAACTTTTCCATAAAATAAGTTTTTCAAAAAAAGTAAAGAACTCCATTAAGCAAAAAATGAACAAAAATAGAATAAACTAATCTACCAAGCATACAAATACCACAAATCAGTATCAATAAATAGATAAAACCCTAAACGAATGGAAATTGAAATAAATAACAGAGTCAAACTCAAAACGAGCAGAACTGTAATTGTAATTGGGTATTAACATACTCTACATTTACGGAACAAAAGTGGTAACCTTGGGCATTCCATTACAGTATTTGGTGCCAGCGAGGCTTCCCCTCCAGTAAGAAGTGTAGCACCAGTTTTGCGCCAATATCTGGTGGCAGTCATGGCTTACCATTAAAACATTGGTGGCAGCGAAAAAGTAGCCATCAACAGCACTGGTAGCGCAAGGACAAGCGTTTCCGAAGATACGGGTGAAAATTAACCTACATTATAGGCTATAGGTTTTAAAAATCTGCACGGAAAAACAGATTTGAAAGATGGCTAACTTAAAATTTGATGAGCCAGGCTCCTACCTAGTAACCACGCAGTGCAGGAGAAAGGGTATAATCCCCTTTCATCACCTCCTTTCTTCAATGTTTGGGCTGAGCCTAAACGCCCAAATATAGAAACTAGAGAAAATTACAAAAAGCGACCGTTTTTCGCGGGAATAGTCAGACAACTGTGGGATTTTCAGAATAAAAAGGAATAACGTGAAATTAATTAAGTTTTGGGTTTACAGTGGGGGAATCTCTCCATATTAGAAAGTATTACAAGGTTTAAGAACGAATAAGAGACAGCGAAATTTGGGTTATTATTTAAGTGAATTGGCAAATTTGAATATAATCTTTAGTGGTGAAGGTTATATAATTAATGCAGACGGCAAATTAGAAAAATTCGTAAAGTTTTGTGCCCATATTTGATAAGGAAGGTAAGAGGCACCTGTCCTATTGAGTAATCGGCCGAAGAGACATTTGGAGTACGAGTATCCGGGGAGGATACATGATTTGTTTTACAGGGTAAATCTCTTTTGGTATCTGACCAGTTAACAACAAATTGAATTTAAGCCGGATTAAACTCTGTACCTGTTTTGAATATACTCGTGCTCTGCAGACCAATAATTCTGGGTAATTACACAGAACTGGTTTGGATGATTTTTTTTTTTTACTGACTTTTCGTTACGTCTCTTGAACTTAAAATTTGTGGTGATTGACTGAATTTATATTGGTGACGGTTTTTGGCATTGATTTGTTGTGGATTTTTATCTATTGAATATTATTACCGTAAGTGCAATTATGAAATAGTGGATGATTCAGATATAATTTTAAATCAAATATTGAATTTTATTTCTCTATCGATGATCAATGGTATCAAAGTAGAGACAGTAATTGTTAAGTCGACAAACTTTTTCAGTCATGAAACCATTCTAAAGGCAAAGGAGGTTTTACATCAGGTGCTAGAAATCGGAACACGTTTATTAGATGCCAAAAAGACGATGAAAATGTCCTTGACATTCGTAAGTGGTTATCTACGGCATCGAAAGAAAAACGTAAGATCCCAAAATTCGTGATATACTCACCGTGTGAAATTCCAACAATTGGTGATGCAATCGTTGCAACGTTAACTTGTCGCATGAATGAACTTTCCCGTAAAATTGATAGTTTGTCTGAGCTAAATAAGCAATATCTCGCAGTACAGGCAACCTCTGCCTGGCCCTATTCCGCTCAGTCGTCTTGCACCAAGGACCAATCCAATCCTCCTACCTATGCTGTTGTGTAAAAAAATTGCCCGTCCAATCTTTGATCTCTATTATTAAGGAAAGATTCTATTGATAAAATATGTCCTGAAGCTGCAAGTGATATTTTAGAGGTGAAACGTTCTTCATCAGAATGTAAAATTGTAGTAAAAAGTAAACCCGCTGCCTCCTCAATTGCTGACCAGATGAAAAAGTTCCAACCTGGTCTTTTAGCCTCAGTTAAATTTCCCACCTTCATCGGTGTAATAAAAGGCGTACCGACAGAAATGAATGAAACAGATCTAGGGAAAATTATTCCAAAGTGTGTCAAAGCTCTGCAGTGTCACGCGGCAAGTAACGTGTCTACAAGATTTATTTTGAACAACGGAGTGATCTCGATTCTTTTCTGAAAAATTCTGTGATGGTGGGTTATTAGAAGTTAATTGTCCAGAATTTCATATTCATACCTAGAAGGTTTTTCAGATGCCACCAACAGGAACATTTTGCTGCTGATTGTAAGAACGCAGAACTGTGCTCTCGCTGTGGTTCCATGGAGCACTCTTCCACCAGGGATAATCCATGGGTTCGGAACGTGTTTTGCATTACATGTAAAGAGTCTAATCACACCTGTTACAGTATCAAATGCCCTGGCAACGCTCGAACCGATAAACTGGCAACTAACTAGATAAATGGATATTTGTTTCCTCTCTTGGAACATTAATGGTGGTCTTATAAAAAAAAGACCTATTCTTGAAAATATACTTCATAATCATGGTATTCTGTGCTTGCAAGAACATTTCCTGACCAGCCACAGCCTTGGTTTACTTGACATTAGTGCCATCTTTAAAAATTTTTCGGTTCCAGCTAAACGTAGTGCTTCTAAAGTTAGAGCTTCTGGTGGTATTGGTACTTATGTAGCATCGAACCTTAATTCTAGTTTTTTATTTTCTAGTAATAGTTTTTTAGCTGTTCGAGTAGGTGAGTGCGTAATAATAAATGTGTATTTACCCAGAAATTACAAAGATGAAGATTCGGAGAGAGATTTTGCATTAGCAGTTAATAAACTTAGCTCTTGTTTTCGTGATGTCCTTAAACTGAATATCCCGTGTTTGATCGTAGGTTATTTTAATTGTGATTTAAATTGCGGGTTGTCTTCAGCTTCTACCCGTACTTCTTTACTATTAGGAATATTTGGTGATGATTTTAAAGTTCAACAGAAATCTGCTCAGTTTACTTACATTCATTCTTCCTCTCGCACATCTAACATTGGCCATGTTGTGTCATATAACCTTGTTATGTGACACATACAACATTGTGTGATATACCTTGTTTTGAGGTAGTTTCTAAATTTCAAGTTTCAGACCACCTTCATGTTGCTTCTAGTTTTAAACGAGAACCTTCAAAGATTCCAGCGTTACCAGCTCATATTGCTACCTTTCACCGTTACTAAGGGTAACCTTTACTTAAGGGTAACCTTCGCCGTTACTATAGGGTAACCATTCACCGTTACTAAGAAAGGGTCGTCCAATTTTAGTTGGGCGTTTTTATTTTAAGGTTTGGTTTTTATATTTTTATCAGTTTTATTCTGCACTGAGGACGGTCAAGCGCAGGTCTTGACCGAAATATTTGCATAATTTTTCAATTTTTTCATTGGCTGTTAATTGTCCTCGTTTTCTTCCTTTCTTCGTGATTTTTTGTTTTTGACATGACGTTAAAAGTGCGTTCGATTCCTTAATTCATTCATCCATGCTTCTTCATATGGCAATACGAGGTGTAAGCTCATCAGTTGTCCGTGTTCTCAGAGATTTATATAGGAATCTAAGTGTGCGTTTAAAACTCCCATCTTGTTTTCCCCTGCAATCGGCTCTTCATCAATCCCAATGTAATTGCATTAATTCTCGTGTGAGGCCAAACTCTTCGAATGTCTCAAATATGCTTTTGATTCCTCAGTACCCCAACCTCGTTAAGAAAGGGACTAGACAGGGAGCTATCACTTCCCTAGCCCTGTTCAATAATAGTTTCCTGGATGCTCAGGCAAAGTGTCTTCCTCCATGAATTCTTGGGAGAATCGATATGTCTCTTATTTGTTATGCTGATGACATCTTAAATCTCAGCCGTACCATCCAGCGCATTGAGCAGAATTTCAAAATCCTCAAAGATGAATATTCAAAAATCGGGCTGTCTTTTGAGAAATCCGAACTTATCCTTTTCAATTGGGGAAATCCCTCTACTTCTCTTCTAAATCTGGACGGTTCTCTTGTTAAACCCGCAGACCAAATTACATACCTGGGCCTTCCAATAGGCACATCTATAGGCCACACACGTCGTTTGCTGATTTCTCACGTTGAGCGTAAAATTAGTATTTCTTACTCTGGAATAGTAAAAAGCAAACTACGTTTCAACCGTTACCTTCTAGCATCCATTTACAACGCCAGAGCCCTTCCAGATCTGCTTTACATTGCTCTTTTCTGGAAATTCTTTACAGTTATAGATAAAAAGCACCTACGATCAATCTTCTTCAGATTTGCTAAATATCTTTTAAATTTACCCCCTTGGACAAGAAAGCGTAAAATTATTCATTTGTATAAGCTAGCTGACCCTAATATTGGCATTAATAAATCTCTATCCCGTTTTAGAATTAAGTTTAATCATCCATGGTCACTAATTTGTTCACAATAGTTTGTTTGTATAAATGTAATGTATGTAATGAGTTTTTTTTTTATTTTATCTTTTTGTTACTTTAGTGATTACTCCGTATATGTACCTTTTTTTGACGGGCAAGAAATGAATAATAATAATAATAATAATAATATTTGTACTAATAAATCTCTCTCCCGTTTTAAAAGAAATTTGTATCATCCTTTCGTTAGCATCACTGTTCGTATTATAGTAATGAAGAGTTTTTTTTTGTCTTGTATTTGATTTTTCAATGTGTGTTTGTGTCCCTCTTTTTCTTCTTTTTTTTCTTTTTTTTTTTTGTTTTCTTTAGTGATTACTCCGTCTATTGTACTTTTTGTACCTTTTTTTGACGGGTATTAAATCAATAATAATAATAACAATAAAGTTCCCCTGTTTGGTTTTTAGTCGAGCTAATTTACTAGTCGAATATTCACGCGGTTTTTCAGTTTACTTTCTCGTCCAACCCCTCTTAATTCGTGTTTTGGAAATATATTTTGCTCGTGTAAAATTGCTTGCTGTGAAAGAAATTGTTATTCTCCAATGAAGTCTAGATAATCCGGTTATTTGAAAATTTGTTGAATATTATTACACGGAGCTGATAATTCACAATAGTAACTGCGTACCATAATTTTTGCGCGTGGCAATTGTTGAACTTGCCACGATTGATTAATTAATTAAGAGTTAATAGAATCGGGTAGGAGTACACCCGTTAAAATGAGAGGGTATGAAATAAACAAGGAAGATATAATATATGAAAAAAACAAGACGACCTATCAGATGCTGTACAAAATGAAGAGGAGTTGTGGGTAAGAGAAAACACGGATAGAGAACCAACAGATTCAGGAAAGGAATTAAGAAAAAATAATGAAAGAAGGAATCAAAGTATTCCGAATAGAAGGAGCAATGGGGAATCGAAATCCAGCTGGGGCTCACGAAAAAGTAGTCAGGTAGTCATGACACAATATGTATTAAATTACATGAAAGAAAGAAAGAAAGAAAGAAAGAATAGCCAGAGAATGAAAAGAGAAGGAAGATATAGAAGAAAGAGAGAGAGAAAGAATAGCTAAAGAGGCAGATGAAGAGAGAGATCACCAAGAGTTTAGAAGGACCACGACAGGTCTAATAGAAACACGATGGGAAATTTCAGAATGTGGGAGTTTATCACAACTAATTTCTAGGCTATCAGATAGCCATAATAATTTGTCTAAGAATAAATTGTGAGAAACTGGAAATTACAAGAAATTAAATGCTAAAACGGAAAAATATGCTACTTCGTTGACACGGCGGGGAAGTGAATCGGCCTATAAAACAAAATGGGAGGCTGAGCCACTCTGTCTAAAAAACGAAAATGCTTGATACACCAGTTTGAAATGTTGATAATCCAAAAATGGGATGCAGAAGTGGCTAAGCCAAACTAGAAAAACTAGAAACTAGAAAACTTCAGAAAACTTTTAACGAATATGAGACGCCAAAAAATATATGCCAAAATAAAGCTTTGATTGTACCAGAGTATAATGAGACGAAATTTTTTGTACTCGCTTTTCCTCATAAAGTTTGAGAAATTTTAGTACAATATGAAAAACCAAATATCGGAATTCAATTCCCATTTGATAACGAAATATTTGTCTCTGCAGTAAAAGTAAACATAACTAAAAGAGAGAAAAAAGATGAAAAGCGGAACTGCAATAAAGAAAGGCAGTCAAAGATGATGGACACTGGAGTCCAATTCAGATTTCATGACGATTTATTTAATACTACGGCAAAAAAAACTAAATAAGAGAGAAGAAAAATTTAAACAGAAATACAATGAAGAAGTGCATACAAAAATGGTGATTCCTGGAGTCCAATTCAAATTTATTGATGATTTAGTTTGCACCATTGAAAAGTTGAGAAAAGTTGCACCATTGAAACAAAAAACCCCCAGCGCCTTCAAACGTTTGGCGTTTTTTGGCATTTTTTCAAGCTTTGTAATCGTGTCTCTTTCAAAAACTGACATCAGGCACTTATTTCTTTACTAATTTTACTACTTACAATAGTGAAAATACTTTTTCAGTCAAACAAAAACTACCAGCACCATCTAACGTTTGGCTATTTTAAACATTTTTTCAATCTTTGTAACGGTGTCTTTCAAAAACTGATATCAGGTACTTATTTCTTTACTAATTCTACCAATAACAATAGTGTTACTACTTTTTCAGTTAAACAGAAAACCACAAGCGCCATCAAGCCTTTAGCGTTTTTTGACATTTTTTCAAGTTTTGTAATCGTGTCTTTTTCAAAAAATGATATCAGGCATTTATTTCTATACTAATTTTATCAATTACAATAGTGAAACTGCTTTTCAGTTGAACAAATAACCACCAGCGCCATCTAATGTTTGGCGTTTTTTAACATTCTTTCAAGCTTTGTAATCGTGTCTCTTTCAAAAACTGACATCAGGCACTTATTTCTATACTAATTTTACCAAGTAAAATAGTGAAACAATTTTTTCAGTTAAACAAAAAACCACCAGCTCCATCTAGCCTTTGGCTTTTTTTAACATTTTTTCAAGCTTTGTAATCGTGTCTCTTTCAAAAACTGATGTCAGGCACTTATTTCTATACTAATTTTACCAATTACTATAGTGAAACTACTTTTTCAGTTAAACGAAAAACAACCAGCGCCTTCAACCGTTTGGTGTTTTTTAACATTTTTTCAGGCTTTGTAATCGTGTCTCTTTCAAAGACTGACATCAGGCACTTATTTCTATACTAATTTAACCATTGATAATAGTAAAACTACTTTCTCAGTCAAACAAAAAACCAGGAGCGCCATCTAATGTTTGGCTTTTTTTAACACTTTTTCAAGCTTTGTAATCGTGGCTTTTTCAAAAACTGATATCAGGCATTTATTTCTATACTAATTTTACCAATTACAATAATGAAACTACTTTTTCAGATAAACAAATAACCACCAGTGCCATCTAATGTTTGGCGTTTTTTAACATTTTTTCAACCTTTGTAATCGTGTCTCTTTCAAAAACTGACATCAGGCAATTATTTCTTCCCTAATTTTACTACTTACAATAGTGAAACTACTTTTTCAGTCAAACGAAAACCACCAGTGCCATCTAACGTTTGGCTATTTTTTACATTTTTTCAAGCTTTGCAATGGTGTCTCTTTCAAAAACTGATATCAGGCACTTATCTCTATACTAAGTCTACTAATAACAATAATGTTACTACTTTTTCAGTTACACAAAATACCACCAGTGCCATCAAGCGTTTAGCGTTTTTTGACATTTTTTCAAGTTTTGTAATCGTGTCTTTTTCAAAAACTGATATCAGGCATTTATTTCTATACTAAATTTACCAATTACAATAGTGAAACTACTTTTTCAGTTAAACAATTAACCACCAGCGCCATCTAACGTTTGGCGTTTTTAACATTTTTTCAAGCTTTGTAATCGTGTCTCTTTCAAAAACTGACATCAGGCACTTATTTCTT